>OVAN01014528.1:0-11973 GCA_900406275.1 Anastatica hierochuntica | reverse complement strand
CAAGACTTGGTTGATCTTTAGTCTTGGCGCCAATTGGCGCCAAGAACACTTAGTCTTGGCGCCAAGTGGCGTTAAGACTTGGTTGATATTAAGTCTTGGCGCCAATTGGCGTCAAGACTTTGTTGATCTACAGTCTTGGCGCCAATTGGCATCAAGACTTGGTTGATCTTCAGTCTTGGCGCCAATTGGCGCCATGACCACCTGGTCTTGATGCCAATTGGCGTCAAGACTAGACTCGTTCGTAGTTCGGTCGTAGATAGGCGTTTAGATGTTTTCCCGAGATGATGCGGTTATTCGACGTTTGAATGTTTCTCCGAAACGATGCGGTTATCCAATATTTGCAGTGGTTTTGTATCATTCCGAAGTTCGTCTCTTGGGATCTTTCGGGAGTTATTCAGGATCCGCGGACGTAACTTTAGCATTCCCGCATTTAGTTGCTCGTGGATGGCTAGACTTTGCTGAACGATCGTCTACGCGCCAATTGGCTTGCAGTCTTGGAGCCAATTTGCTTGTAGTCTAGATTACGGCAAGTCTAGAAGACGTTAAGTATAGACGATGACGAGTCAAGATGAAGCTAAATCTAGACGACGCTAAGTCTAAACGATGATAAGTCTAGACAACGGTAAGTCTAGAAGACGTTAAGCCTTGACGACGACAAGTCTAGACAACGGTAAGTCTAGAAGACGTTAAGTCTAGACAACGGTGAGTCCAGTTGTTGGTCGTGTTTCCGAGTAAGTCCGATTAGAGATGCGATCTTGGACGTTGATTTCGAGATGGTTGTTTTTGACACCAACAAACATGGAGTATTGTTTGAGAAATTCCAAGGAGAGTTGACAGAAACTTCCGATGGAGTTTCGTTTTAGACATGAGAACCATTCGAGGCCACACCTTGGAGATGTTCGACCAAAAGGTGACAGACGCTAGCGTCTTTCTCCCCTTCCTTGAGCTCGGATTGGAGGTTTCGTCATTCATTAGGATTTTCACCTTCCCGTGATCCGAGACTTTGGTGATGGTTATGCGAGCAGTGAATGGAGTTTTTCGAGCCTCTTCGAAGAGCCTATCAATATCTGGTGCGGCACTGGTCACGTGGTGAATCTGTGACTTTACCGCTTTAACCTCTGCCGCTGTTTTCGCGATGTAATCACGAAGATCGCGAATCTCGACGAGATCGTTACTATTCTTTTTCGAGATGGTTGGCGTGTCCTGCGAATGGCTATGGCTTTCTCCTCAGCATGTTTCTCTTGCTCTATCGAGAAGATATTTTCCTCTTCTTCTGTCAGGGGTTCGTTGAGCTGAGATCCTTTCCGCGTTGCGCGACCCATAACACTTCTTGGGTGTATGTCAGTGTCTTCATCTGTGGAATCAGACTGATCTCTGAAGTCCAGGTCGATTCGCTCGACTTCATCTTCCTCCGTTTCCTTCTCGGGATTTGGAGGGTCTTCCACGTTATTCCGCATCATGACAGCGGTGATTACATCGGGGTTTTTTTCTGATGATTTTTCATGCGCATTCTGGCGTAAGACGAGCGGAGTGGTGAAGTCGTGTCTTCTTCCACAGAGTCTGGTAGCTCCGCGCAAAAGAAATGTTCTAGTCTTCGCGGTTAGGGTTTCAACCTGTTTAGCGAGAGAGCTAGTTAGTTTGTCTTGTTTGGCCAACTTCTTTTCGAGAGTCGAGAATATATTTTTGATCTTCTTGAACGCCACGGTATTTGCGTCAACGTTGAATGCGGTGTTGTTTATCGATAGAGTATTTTCAGCGTCGTTATTGGCACTGTCGACGTCACGAGCTGGTTGATTGTTCTGGTCGTCTATAGTCATATCCGATCTAGCGTTTTGCGGCTGCGAGTTAAATTGATTCGTACCCTGAGCGAATAGGCTCCCTCCTTCTAGCACCAAACTGTGGGAACTGAAATTCGCACTGTTGATTTTCGTAATCGAAGGAAAGCCAGAAAACCCTAACTTTCCTTGAGGTCCTGAATTTCTGCAAAACCAAACAACGATAAATCAAAGTACGAAATAACAGATGACGAAATCAAAAATAAAAAGAATCGAAAATCAAGGTAGAGCAGTAGAGATTTTATTCCGAATTTGTGTTGAGCATTACAACAGGTGATAAGTCGTGGCCGCGAGAGCTGTCGGCGTGTATCCTAGTTCTAATAGCGTAAGACTTGTAAGCCTAGTTGAGATGTACCTCGCTAAGAAAAACGAAAATAAACCTAATTGCTCTAAGTGTCAATTGTGAAGAAAATTTTCTCTCTCCTCGTTCTTCTCCTTAGCCCCTCTTTTATATGTCTTCGTAGGTTGATCTCGTTTCCTTTTCCGCCCTAGATTTGAGCATATCCTTCCGCGGAAAGATTCCTTTTTCGAGAATATTTCTTATCTTCACAATTTTTTCATATTTATCTTCAAACTTTAACTTTATCGCGTTTTCAATTTATCTTTCGCGGACTCGGGTAAATCGTGAACGTAGTTGGGCTCATTCTCGTTCGAAATCGTAAGTGGACTTTTATCGCGTTCTGGGCCTTCCTGGGCCGTTTTGCAACGAAGTGACTTTTACGATTTCTTTCGGAGAAATCGTTTTTTGTACAATTACACAATGACAGTTTCGCGAAATGATAAGATCAATCGTATAGTATAGATAGTATCAGTATTCGAGTTAACCGTTATCGTTTTATACGATCGATACGAAGATTTTACAAGGTGAACAAGTCTTTACGATTATTATCACGAAACTTTAACGGAAACTCCAATCGAGACGAAACAAGAGATAATCGAACTGAGATTCAAAGGAGAAGATGATCAAGAGGACGTGGTCTAGTCAATCATGGGCGACTAGACGTTGTCTGTGTCTAGTTGCCCGTGGGCGACTAGACTTGGTACGAGTCTAGCCGCTCATTGGGCGACTAGACCTTCTGAGAGTTGCTCGTGCTTCCGAAGCGACGTGGTTATCCGACGTTTACGGTGACTTCTTATCGCTTCGAAACTTGTTTATTGAGATCTCTCGGAAGTCTCAGACATTGATTTCGATATTCTCCCATTTAGTTTCTAGTTTTTTACTAGACTTTGCTAAGCGATTTCCTATGGTTAGCTAGACACGGAGCCACGACGTTTTGTTGAGGGGAGATTGACTAGATGGCAAGAGCCTCAAAATTGATAATCCTCTTACGATTTTCATTCCCGAAAGAGAGACAATGTTTCCGTTATCCTTTTTAGGCATCAATCTCGTCGTGACCATTTTTGACCCTAACAACGATGTCGTCCTCCCAAACTCGTAGGCTTTCAGAGGCGAAAATCGACGATGAAGCATTTACGGATACTCAGGCATTTGAAACCATAACAAAAGAAGAGAAGATAGAGAGATGGAAAGGATAAAGAATTTTCTGTCTTAAGGAAATTTTCTTGTGAATATGAGCAAGGGAAAGATTTAGAAAGTTACTCCTCATATTTATAGATAGGGAGACTTACTATTCATCCTTGGATTTTTTTAGCCATTGATTCCACCTAACTTACCTAATGTGCCTTAAAATTAGTAAGAACACTGCAATGATTCTTACGAACCGGGGGGCTAACTATTGGGGTCGAAAATTGTCACAACAATATCAATGCCTAAAAAGCATCACAAAACAAAAATCGTAAGGGGATTATCAAATCCTAGGTTCTTGTTGTCAAGACGATCTCCTCTCAACCAAACATCGAAACCGCACGTCTAGTCAACCGTAGGCAATCACTTTCCAAAGTCTAGTCACCCACGAGAAACTAAATGCGAGAGTATCGAAATCAACGCCCGAGATTTCCACATAACTCCCGGATAACTCCATTTGTTTATCTATTTCCTTTTGTTCTTCTCCATGTTTAGTCACTAGCTTTTTAATTGAATCATGGATTAAGCTAGATTAGGGTGATTTGATGGTTAGACGATTATTGTTTAGGTTGATTATGGTTAGATCCTTCATATAAGTTATGCTTAATGCTAGTTTTGACTTGATCACTCAAAATCTAGAACTTACATATTTCACGCCCGGAAGGTGTTTGTGAAAATGCTTGAACCAAAATTTTATGAGCTTGACATACCTAGCCAATGTGAATTAATGATTAGGGTATTTAGTGAACTAAATGGACTTATTATTAATTGTCATTGATCATTTGATTGCAATCGGGAAATTTGTTAATTATGTGATAAATGAAGTGATTAATTCCATGAGAATGGACTAGTCATATTTATGAGTTTCATGTTCTAGGATAGTGCTTCATCCAATCTTTGCATCATTGTTTGATTGTTATTTCATTTTCATGATAGTTTCACCCATGGTCAAATGCCTTTTCTATCTTGTTTTCACATTTGTGTTTTGTTCTTTGCATTAGTTATCTTTTAGTGAGTAGATTCCATCACGATCTTTCTATTGCTTACCTTAGAGAATTTTGTTTCATCCTAGTGCTTGAATCTTACTTTCTTTGGGTTCGACCCTTAAATGCTACAGCGCATTGTCCTGCTCTTGCGATTTAGTGAGTTGTTAGTCGATTAAGGTTTTATAAATTTAAAACTTGAATTGGTTAATCGCTAATGAAAATCTCTTTTTCAAGTTTTTGGCGCCGTTGTCGGGGAGCTAGTTTGATTTCACATTTGGATTTCAAATTTTTTTTAGACTAAGTTTTCTTTTATTTTGTTTGGTTACTAACTTTCTTTCAAGTGTTTGTTCTTTTGCGAGGTACAATCACAAGAGAGAAAGAATATGTCTTCCTACATGAATTCAATGTTGAAGTTCATGTTGGAAGAACAAGAAAGAGAGGTAGCTTCAAACCCCCTAGCTACCATGGAGCTTATGAGCCATCCACCTCAAGGGAGCACCAACCATATGGGTATTATGCTCCAAGGAATTCACATGAATATGGTGAGAGATCCTATTCTTGGAAAACGGAATGTGAAGGACAAGAGAATCATCCTTCCCAAATTTCAAGAGAAGATGAGAAATAAAACTTTCTTAATGAGTTGTTGGAAGAACAAGAAATGCAAGGATTGAGATAGAAAGAACCTTTGATTCCTTTTGCACTAAGATGGAAGTTATGGCCAACCAATTTGACTCTCAAATGGAAGATAAAATGACACATGTAGAGGAAACTGACACAAGAAATATACCAAGGGTCGAAGAACAAGAAGAAATGTGTCTTCCTCTTGTTACAAACAAAGCACTTGAAGCAAATACCTTTGCTATTGAGGAGTCTTTCGAAGAAGAAGATCAAAGCAAGGATGAATTTCTAATTGAGACCGAAGAAACTATTATGGAGTTTGAATCACAACTTGGATGCACTATAAAGATCTTATGATAAGATATTGTTGGGGTCAAAAATTGTCATAACGAAATCAACGCCTAAAAAGCACCACGGAAATGTTGTCTCTCTTTCGAGAACAAAAATCGTAAGGGGATTATCAAATATGAGGTTCTAGTTGTCTAGACAATCTCCTCTCAACCAAACGTCAATTCCCTACGATAAGAAGTCACCGTAAACACCGGATAACCGCGTCGCTTCAGAAACACGAGCAAGATCTAGTCGCCCGTGGGTGACTAGAATCTCCATGAAGTCTAGTCGCCCATGGGAGACTAGACACAAACAATGTCTAGTCGCCCATGGGCGGCTAGACTCTTGGTAAGTCTAGTCGCCCATGGGTGACTAGACTCTTGGCAAGTCTACCCGCCCATGGGCGACTAGACTCTTGACAAAAGTCTTGAAAAAATTCTATTCGCCCGCGGGCGACTAGACACGGACAATGTCTAGTCGCCCACGATTGACTAGACCACGTCCTCTCGATCATCTTCTCCTTCGAATCTCAGTTTGATTGTCTCTTGTTTCGTCTCGATTGGAGTTTCCGTAAAAGTTTCGCGATAATAATCGTGAAGACTTGTTATTTTCGTAAAAACTTCATATCGATCGTATAAAACGATAACGGTCAACTCGGACACCGATATTATTTTAATTACACGATTGGTCTTATCACTTCGTGAAACAATCACTGCATAATCGTACGAAGAATGATTTCTCCGAAAGAAATCTTAAGAGTCACTTAATTGCAAAACGGCCTAAGAAGGCCCAAAACGCGATAAAAGTCCGCTTACGATTCCGGACGAGAATAGGCCCAACTACGTTAAAATTTTACCCCAGTTCCATGAAAGATAACTGGACAACGCGATAAAGTAAAGTTTAGAGATAAATATGGAAAAATCGAGAAAAGAAGGAATATTCTCGAAAAAGGATATACTCGAATCACAAAAAGAATATTTCCACAGAATGATATACTTGAACCGAGGGCAAAAAAGGAAACATGGCCGACCTATGAAGGCATATATAAGAGGGACGAAGGAGAAGGACGAAGATAGATGGAAATTTCTTCACAACTTAGCAGTTAGAGCAATTAGGTTATTTTTCGTTTTTGTTTGCGAGCTGCGACTCAACTAAGTTTACAAGTCTTACGCTGTTAGAACTAGGATACTCACTGTGGGAACCGAAATTTGCACTGTCGATATTCATACTCGGAGGAAAGCCAGGAAGTCCTAACTTTCCTTTAGGTTCCGGATTTCTGTTAAACCAAACAACGGTAGATCAAAAGTACGAAGAAAACCGGCGACAGAGTAAAAGTAAAAGAGACTCGAAAGAAAAATAGAGCAATAGAGATCTTATTCGAATCTGCGTTGAGCGTTACAACAGGTGGTAAGTTGTGGCCACGATAGTTGTCGGCGAGTATCCTAGATCTAACAGCGTAAGACTTGTAAACCTAATTGAGGCGCAGCTCGCTAGCAAAAAACGAAAAATAAACCTAAAGCTCTAAATATGTGTTGTGAAGAAATTTATCTGTCCCTATCATGTTCTTCTCCTTAGCCCCTCTTTTATATGCCTTCTTAGATTAAATCCATTTCCTTTTCCGCCCTAGATTTGTGCATATCCCCCCACGGGAATATTCCATATCTTCACGAATTTTCGTATTTATCTTCTGATTTTGACTTTATCGTATTTTCCTTTTATCTTTCACGAAACTCGGGTAGATCATTGACGCAATTGGGCCCGTTCTTGTTATGAAATCTTAAGTGGACTTTTGTCGCTTTTTGGATCTTCGTGGGCAGTTTAGCGACAAAGTGATTCTTACGATTTATTTCGGAGAACTCGTTCTTCGTACGACTATGCGGTGACGGTTTTACGAAATAATAAGACTGATCGTATGGTTAAGACAATGTCGGTGTTCGAGTTAACCGTTATCGTTTCATACGATCGATACAAAGTTTTTACGAAAAGTATAAGTCTTTACGATTATTGCCGCGAAACTTCAACGGAGATTCCAATCGAGACGAAACAAGAAACGCTTGAACCGAAATTTAAAGGAGAAGACGATCAGGAAAGCGTGGTCTAGGCTCCCATTGTGCGTCTAGACGGTGGGTGTGGGCGCTCATTCGGGGTCCAGACGGTGGTTTGGGCGCCCAATGGGCGGCTAGACTTGCTGTTGTTCGTATCACTCGTATTTTCGAAGCGACACGGTTATTCGTCGTTTACAGTGACTTCTTATCGCTCCCGAACTCGTTTACTGAGGTCTCTCGGAGGCCTCGGATGTTGATTTCGTTTTCTCGCATTTAGTTTCCCGCGAGTGACTGGACTTTGCGAAGCAGCTGCTCATGGATTGCTAAACGCGGAGCTTCGACATTAAGTCGAGAGGGGATTGACTAGGCGGCAATAGCCTCAGAATTGATGATCCTTTCACGATTTTCATTTTCTAAGGAGAGACGATGTTTCCGTTACTCTTTTAAGCATTGATTTTGTCGTAACCGTTTTTGACCCCAACAGTCTGGCCGCCAAATGGGCGCCCAGACTAGGATTTTGGGCGCCGGTTGGGCGGCCGGACTATGAGTTTGGGCCTCTGTTGCACGGCCAGACTGTGAGTTTGGGCTCTCGTTGGGCGGCCAGACTGTGAGTCTGGGCGCCCGTTGGGCGACTAGACTTGTCGTTGTTCGTATTGCTCGTATTTTCGAAGCTACGCGGTTATCCGTCGTTTACAGTGACTTCTTATCGCTCTAAAACTCGTATCTCAAGATCTTTGGGAGTTATTCGGAAGATTTGTGTGTTGATTTTGATGTTACCATTTTTGAGCCCAACGGTTAGCCCCTCGGCTCGCAAGTTTTGGGAATAATTCTTGCGGGCGAGTGATGTGTGTTTAATAAGAATCTACGACTAAGAATACTTTTCGTTTCTCAAAAACATTCTTCGATCATTTTTTAGGGAAAATTCCAATAAGTATTGGTATGTGATAGGATTGGGGTTGCGCCTCGTATCCTTGTTGACGGGATCAAGCCTTTCGTAGTTCGTTTTGGAGTTAAAGTTCTTACGACCTTTTTTCCAGTGAGAGCTTTATGGTTTATATGTGTATCGTGTAGAGATTGTCAAGCATATTGTTGTCGATGTCATTTTGTATCGGACCTTTGTCGGCCTCGAGACTAGGTTATCTGCTTTTAGGTTTGTGAAGTTGTGGATTATCTTCTTTTATAAACGTAAGGAGTAGCCATACGCGGATATGAGAGAAATAATGTGAGTTGTCATCTCATTTCTAACGCTCTGCAGATCGTGATACTTGTCGCTATGTAAGATGAGAATACCCAAAGGCTTGTGTTCGAGGAGTCTCATAAATGTGCAAATATCCACGAAGAGACATATTTTCGGATCTCGTATCAATTTAATATTATGCCTAGAGATGTTATAGACCAGTGTGTTGGGTTTAGGGCAAGACCTAGGTTTATTCTCGGTTTCAAAGGTGTGAGGTGACTAATTCCAGCTTACGTTTCCCATTGCGATGTTAACCTGATTCCGTACCAACTTAAAGTAAGCGATATGTTCTCGGCTTATACAACTTGTATGGTCGGAATCGAGCATCTCTCCAGAGAAAATTTTTAATTCGCTTGGAAGCGCTGACCAAAATTTCGGATTTCTTTTATAGCGCGTTATTATCCTAGTCGGATGTATGAGAGTTATCTCTATGAGATGGCTTTCTCTGTTTAGGACATTGGGAGTTTGTTGTGATCAGCAACAAACTTATCAGTAGATATTACCTTTTATGAGTCTTCGCGAAGGATACATGTTTAAGGAGGTGTTTAGTGCATATGATTGTTCAATCTTCTTAGATGGTGTTCTTATTGAGGAAGGTGTTTTATCGAAAAATGGTTCTTTGGGCGTCTGCGACGTCTCGCGATGCCGAAGATTGGTTTTTCTTTCGTATGCCGCATTTCGTGCTTGAAATATTCGCGGGCTTGAAGATGTATGGTGTCGCAAGGTTTTTTTTTATCCCTACGGCAGAGAAACGTTTTGGTTTGTCTGCGGATGTCCACAGCCAAAACTGTTGTTTTTGTTTGGATGTGAAATTGTTTGATTTGTTAGCGAGGAATTAAGACCAAGGGGTCGTGTAAATTTGTCTTTGGGAATGAGCGACTTCCTTCACTGTGCTTTGCGAAGAGCCGGCCCTCCGAGATATATTTTTGTATAGTTAAGGATGTTTTGTATTGCTCTAGGAGCTTTGTTATTAGTTTTTCCTTGTACGCAGCGTTTTATGGGTAACACGTTGCGGACTTAAAGTGAATTGTGGAACGTATTGAACTTGGTCGGTTGTCGAGAAGTTTAAGTTTTCTGTTAACCTTTTGGTGGTTACTGCTAAGTTTTGATATTAAGAATTTATCGTATGATTTCCGATTCTAGGTTATACTATAATTATTTGCGTAATCGTCACTTGGTGTTTTTAGACAAATCGTGGATTGTCGTTTTGTCGTCAAGTAATTTGATGGAGCAATGGTCGCTCAAAATTTTTGGCTAAGCGTGAAAGATGTGTTCAGCTGCATAGCTGAGGACGTTGCTAGTCAAGGATTGGACCATGGCACTTTCGTGTTAACATTAAGGTCATGTTAGTTTAGAATTGTCCTAAAAGGGATGCCGAATTAAGGTTCGGACTTTTATTGGAAGGCATAATTGGCCGAGGGCCGAAGAGCGTTTGTTGATGTTGACGGGCCAAGTGGGAGTTTTCCGTGTTAAGATGGCCTATGGTTTAAGAAAATGATTTTCCACTTTAGGTATCAGTCATACGACGAATGTTTCGTATAATGTTTCCTTTAGTCGTACGAAAATCGTTTTATTTTTGTCTGATGAAGACAAAGCCATAGAGGCTCAATAAAGAACCTGTGCGGGATGATTGCCTGCTCGGACGTAATCGAGGGAAATAAAAGACAGAAGCCAGCGAGCCGCATGACTAAAGAATGAGTTTTGTAAGATCGTAGTGCGAAGAGATAGAGTTTAGTTTTTTCGTTGGGAGACGGGTGATATGACTTTTTTTTAGCTATACGCAAATTTTCCAAAACACTTTTTTGTAAAACATGTTACGTTTGTTTTTGAAAGTTTCTTCGCATAACTTGGTGTGGCTAAACGAAGGATGTTTCACGTAAGTTTTATGAGAAGGGAATAGTGTAGAAGCAAATGGAGCGTGTTGTCTGCAAATTACTTGTAAAGCTCTCGAGCGAGATCTAGGTTCTTCTCGTTCAATTTTTCGTATCACAAAGTCATTATTCATGATACCAATCTCATTTTCCCGTAGGCTCGAAAGTAATGGATGATTTCTCGTTCATGTTTTTGTATCGCATTGCCTAAATGATTTTTCGTCTACTACTGCAAGAGTTTTCTTTGTCGAGAGCGTTTTCTTGATGCTAAGACAAAAAATTTTGAAGTATGGGAGTATACAAATATAGTATATGTACCTACTCCCTCCTTTTTTTTACGAAAGAAAATGGCTAAACCAATATTTTGAAGGGTTGTGTACGTTTTTTATTTTGAAGATTGGGTTGATCGACAATCTAGGTCAGTTTAAAGACGACGCTAGGATTGTGGCTGTGTGGGTTTCAGGTTGACGACTAGGAATATGTCGGTTTTAAGAAAATTGCTAGGAACGAGTTGGTTTTCAGACGACGTTTGCGTCTCTAGTTGTTTCATTCTTTAGGAAGCGAGCTGAATATGTGTGGTGATCGTTTCTCGGTTTTCCGAGAGTTTAGATCGGCTTGCAAGATATGCCTGAACGGTTATGAAACAATAGATCGAGATATGAAAAAATCGCCTAAGAATTAGCTTGCTAGACTATCCGCCTAGATTCTAAGTTCCCTAAAGTTTATGGCAATCTTTCGAAGTGTTTTTATTTCTCAGCACTTTGATAGCTCAGGTTTTTGCCCGAGATAACACTGCAAGCGCAAAGATGTACGTTGTAGTGGTTCAGGATCGAATCCACAGAGACCAAAGGTAGCACGAAGAATGTAGAATCAAAGAGCGGGCTAAAGCACAAAAGATGTCTTTAAATATGATGCAAAAATCGAAATCAAGAGAGCACAGAAACGCATGCAGCAAACGACAAGGGTTGTAAAATAATCAAGTGTTGGGCATCAGGTATTCTCAGGGAAACAATTCATTGTTGATTCAAATTATTGACGAGGGAAAAGGTTAAGAACTGTCTTGAACGCAAATTCTAATCTAGAATTGATCTACTTTCGTAGCATCAGCGTCCTATGCATTAGAAATCTTGAGACTAATTTCGTTGTCACTCGATTTCTAATCATGCATTACTAACAGGTTTGATATATTCACAATTCCCCTAAACATCAACTTCCGTTGCCTTAAGAAAAATTGCTCATTTAGAATTCTTTCAGGCATTTAAACATTCACTTTCTATGCATTAAGAAGAGCTCCAGGAAAGAGAGGATTATGATGAACTTGAATGGGATCCCCCAAGTTGTCACCCATGATTTGAGAAAACTCAAATTCTTCAATAACCTCCAGCAACTTCTCTTTCTTCTTCTATCTCTCTAGACGCGAAGGTTAAGGTTCGAATTCAGCAAGACTTTTGATCCCTTTGCGTCTACTATGAGGCTTGTTCATGCACTTGAAAGCACAAAAACAAAGAAGAAAAAGAAGAGATTAA
>OVAN01014526.1:0-11974 GCA_900406275.1 Anastatica hierochuntica | reverse complement strand
TCATATGATTTTGGATCTTAACCATAATTTTTATATCATAAAGTTAACAAAAATTATTTTAGTATTTATCTAAATTATATTTTTCAGTAAATAATTTTTTATCTTAATATAAACTACGGTTTTGAGCTTTTATGGTTTTAGTTCTTTTTTACAATCTAGTGGTTTTGGCGAACTTCAAGATTTTAACATTTTTTGTAGGTTTTTCGTTTTTGCGTTTTTCACGTTTTTTTGTGAGTTTCACGATTTTAACGTTTTCGCGGAATTTGCAAATGTTACATTTTTGCAATTTGAACAATTTAGGACGATTTTGATAATTTTTGTCTACTTTTTCAGTTTTTACGATTTTTGCGGTGTTAGCATTTTGTGTTTCTCAAGTTTTTTTTTTTTAAATTTCGCAATTTTAACATTTTTTGGATTTTATAGATTTGTGGTTTTTGCAATTTTTTTAGTTTCTGACGGTTTTAACTTTTTTTGCGGTTTTGCCAGTTTTTTGGAATTTAGCAAATTTCATTCTTTTAACGTTTCCTTGTTTGGTTTTTTCTATTTTCTCGATTTTTTCGTTTTTCACGATATTTGTGAATTTCACAGTTTGAACATTATTGCAGATTTTTTTTTTGCAATTTTTGTGGTTTGTGACAGTTTTGGCTGTTTTTGCTGTTTTGCATTTCTCACGATTTTTGCAATTTTCAAGACTTTTGTATATTTCACGGTGTTCATTTTTTTTGCTAAATTTGGGGGGGGGGGGTTTGCTGAATTTTCAGTTTTCGTAGATTGTACGTTTTTCATTTTTTTTGCAAAAGTAGCGGATTTCACGAATTTCATTGATCTTTTGGATTGGATTTCGCAAATGTTGATGATATTGAGCATTTCGAAGATCTCACGGATTATGATTTGGCGTTTTTTTGCAATTGTTGAGGAAAATTGTGATTTTATGGTTTTGGCGAAAAATATAATTTTTGCAGGTTTGACAATCAGAGAAAACAAAGAACAAAAGAGATGTGAAGAATAGATTTTTGTAATTTTTTTATATTTTGCTTATGGCCATTTTATTCTTTTATGTTTTTCGACTTGATCATGTCAACTCGATGATCCAATTCAGATCATTTAGGTTTTTGAAGTTTTTAGTTGAGTATTACAAAATCATTCAATGATCCATTTGGATGATCCGTCTAGATGTTGCTCTATATGAATCATCTAAATGAGTAAACGAACATGGTCTATATTATTTTTTTGTATAATCTTATGGAAAATGATCTTTGGGCAATGTTCTAGTTTCAGATATGGAGAGCTCAATGTTCTCTTCTTCTTCTTCTATATACATGTGATGGTGAACATTAATGGCCCAACAACAGAACCTTCAACCTTTTCTTCAATAACTGAGCTAGGTCTGGGTCAAATATCATGAATCAAAGAATCGACCTGGAACCAAAATACCTGAATCAACCCGAATTCTAAAAATATTTGAATAGATCTTTGAGCTAAAAATCGAAATAGCCAAAATTTAAATTACTCAATCTAAACCAGATCCAAATACTAAAATGCCCACCCAAAGATTCAAGCTCCCCGTCGAGTATTGTAAGACCGATCGCATTTGCAATGTTTTTTACAAGAATGTTGAGAAAATCATTACTTTTTGCATGAATTCGATACTTCCTTTGGTCATTTTTGAAAACCAATATGGTTTTGTTACCGAAAGGACTTTATCTGATAATGTCTTAATCACTCATGAGATTTTGCATTATTTGAGACGGTCTAAAGCTACAAAACAAAGCACAATAGTAGTGAATACAAATATGACTAAGGCTTACGACAACGTAGAGTGGGACTTTCTGCGATCGATTCTTGAGATGTTAGGGTTCCATGCCATAGGGATCAAGTGGATTCCCCATAATGTGTTAATTCAGTTTCATACTCATTTCTCATTAATGGCGCAGTCAAAGGAAACGTTCTTCCGACACGTGATATTTGTCGAGGGGACCCTTTGTCGCCATCTCTCTTCATTCTTTGCACTGAAGTTCTCTTGGGTCTTTGCCGTCAGACTCAACTTACCGAGTTAATTTCGAGAATTCGTATTTCACGTTTTAGCCCTCTGGTTAATCGTCTCCTGTTTGCTGATGACACAATGTTCTTTTTCAAATCTAACACTTCGAGCTGTAGGAACTTGTGACATATTATTAGTTCTTATGAACAAGCTTCCAGTCAATTAATTACCGTTCAAAAGTCCACCATTTCGTTCTCCTCAAAGACGCCGACAACCAGAAGATTAGTGGCAAAGAGAATCCTAAACATCCATAAGATAGAGGTACAAGAAAATATTTTGGGCTTCCAGAGAATTTTGGTCGGCAAAAAAAGGGGATCTCTTTACAAGTTTGGTTGATCGGATAAAGCAACAAGCTCTAAGTAGAGACTTTTAGTGATTCTCTCTTTGCTAAACTAGGTTGGCGTGTACTAACGTCTCATACGTCCCTTGATGCTCGGATCTTGTTACGCAAGTACTGTCGAGAGAGTTCATTCTTTTCTGCAAAGCTCTCTTCCTCTGCCTCACATGGCTAGCATGGCATCTTGATTGGTCGAGACGTTTTACATCAGGGCCTTGGATGGTTAGTGGGTGATGGTCGTATTATAAACATATGGGACGATCTATGGTTATCGACGGACCATTCACTACGACCTTTGGGCCCGGTGTTAAACAACATCATCACCTTCACGTTTTCAAGCTACTTGATCCAGAAACAAATCAATGGATATGGTCTCAAGTGGATCAATATATACCTCAATATTGGGATCATTTGCGTATACTAAATTGTGGTCTTACTTCTCGAGAGGACAAACTTGTGTGACTATTTACAAAGAATAGCCAATACTCGGTTAAATCGGGCTATCAATGGCTCTCAAAGCATCTATCCCCTATTGCTTTGCTAATTTTGGTTGGAAAATATATGTTCGGAGATCACGAACAATGTCAAAGATCAAGTCTTTCCTTTAGAAAAGCCTCAATGGTGCTCTGGCGGTGGGTGAGAAGCTTCGGCATTCGTGAAATTGATGTAGTATACCTCTATTTTCGTTGTGGGAGTTTAGAAACAGATGACTATGTTTTGATTTCTTTGCTCAAAAAGTGTGGGAGATGATTTTGGTTGATACCGACCTTCTCTTCTTCTCCGACAATCCACCAGCTGCTTGAGTGCTCTTTTTTAGCTCAGTCACTACCTCTGACAGTTCTGCTCTCTGTTAGAATCGTCCCTTGGGTGTTATGGCACTTATGGAAGGCTCATTACGCTTGTATATTCTCGAATCAACTTGTAACGACCCCGACCTGAGGGTACCGGGTTGCTCCAAATGGTATCGCCAAAACTGGAGCAAACTTCACCAACCGGTCAATAATTTCTCGCTTCTAACTGCAAACTGCAGAAAAACCAAAGGGAAAAAGAAGGAAAAGAGAGGGGTGAGTGACTTTTCAAACAAGCCACTCAGTGAGGACGGACCCGACTCCGCCTCACCCGCTACCCGCCTAACCCCGGAAGACTAGAACTAGACCACAACCCCTAAAGAATACAGAAGACACTTAGTGTGCCGCGCAAACAACTATCATAACAAAAACTTTGAAACGATTCCTAACCTACTAGACACTTCTTTTAATTTTTTAGAAAAACACTTTTCCTAGAACTAACACCAAACATGGGCCCTTCGTCTGCCTCCGAACCCGGCGCGACCTCCCTCATATGATCCCACTGCCCCGAAGGTAACAGGTTCTCAAACTTCGAGCTCAACTTTCACCACTAACCTGGACCCTATACAATGACCGGACCTGCCCCTTCCTCCGGGTTGTAAGGGCCAATGAATGTCTTTCATAACCCAGGACCCGCGGTCCAAGGAATTCATTTTGTTGTGCCCCGGCCTTTTGCTTACTTAGCTCATCCGGTTCACTTCCCACTCCAGCCTCTTGCTCTCTTCAGCTCAGCTGGTCAGGGACCCGGTGTCCCCATCAGCCATCTAGCTTATTCAGCGCTGCTGATGGATACACAAACTCCTCCTCCAGCATCGAGGTAGGGCAGTCCACACGCTTAACACAAATCTACAGAAGGCTCCGCGCCTAACTGCAGAAGACATTCGTTTTACTATTCCTAGTGAAATTTTCGTGTAATTCTCAAACAATACCGGTTTAGACCTATTCCTTTTTATTAACGACTCTAGGTTTTCACGAAATGGGTTCTAGCCTAGGCTCGACTTAGCGACTTAACAAACAATCGCACTTAGGCGTATAAGACTTAATGTCATATCAATACATAATACATACACTTATTCGTGCCGAGACTTATCGCTCGACACTGGCCGATACTCTAATCCTAGCCTAACGAAATTAGACAGATAACGAATGGGACGGGGACGAGAACTCCTCACCTTGGCCTAATTGTCTGATAGCTGCCATGGTTGACGATTTCTACTCCCATCGCCGAGACTTCTGTAGAATCCTCAGTAGCGTCCCGATCTCCCCGGCTTGACCCTTCGCCATCCTCCTTCTCACCTGAACCAAAACCTCCCCCTTGAATACACCAAGCAGCTCCTCCCTCGGAAGAGGATGAACCCTGAAAAGAAAACCGGTTATTCCTCTAAACTGGGAATCCTGCCTAAAAAGGAAACTTACTATTTATAGAAACCTGTTATAAATAGTAGTTACCCTAAAAGGAAACTTCCTAAAAAGGAAAGTTACTAAAAAGGGAAACCTGCCCTAAATGGAAACTTTCCTAAAAGGAAACTTTTCAAAAGTGGAAACTTTCTAAAAATGGAACCCTGCCATTTAAGGAAAATTCCAAAAATGGAAAGTTCCAAGAGTCAGGAGCTTACCGAAGTGGAAGACTCCGAAACTGCGTCTTCGGGTTCCGGTCTCCTTCACCAGCACCGGTTCCCGAAGACTCTGCCTGGTGGACATTCCCTCGCCATGTGTCCGGATCCACCGCACTTGAAGCAAGCGCCTTCTTCGCGGCTTTGAGCGACCCATTTGCTTCTAACGGTTCTTCTCTGAGCCGCTTCCGGGTACCTTCCGCTTTGGCTTCCAAACATTGATGCATGGTAGCTCCGCAGAATATTGCAACTCCTTCCTCCGATTTAGCTATTCTGGTTTGATTCTCTGATCCGGTTATCTCCCCAGTTTGGTTCACTGATACGGTTATCGCCTCGGTTCGGTTCACTCTTCCGGTTTCCTCTTCGGTTCGGATTGAGTTGGTTTCCGGTTCGGTTTTCGCGGTTTCCTCCTTTCCCAAGAAACTGAAAACCCTAATCCCTCCACCACCTTCTGACTTGCGCCGCAAGCCATCTCCCCCACCTAGGGTTTCCGCCACACCCGAGCCACCACTAGCCTCTCCGGCTCCGCTCACGCCCCCGCTATCACCCGACACCAACTCCAAGGTCTCCACTTCACCACCGGAGCCGTCGATCGCCGCCACGACACCACCAGAAGCAACGATCACGCTTCTTCTTGCCCCGGACCCCTCGGATCGCGGCTTATCCCCCACGATCACCGCCTCCTCTTCTCTCTCCGACGCCGCCTCGCCTCCTCCGGCCTCCACAACGCTTCCTCCGGTTTCCGTCTCTCCCTTTGACGAAGAAACCACACGAGTCCGGCGCTCCACCTCCCCGGTTTCGTTCTTCTTCGACACCACCCTCTCAGACTCCATCCACGCGGCGTCTCCTTCTCCTCCTCACCGCTCCACGCCGTCGCTCCTTCCCTTCCCTAACACAGCGTCGCGTCTCTCCCTCTCCTCTCCTTCGATCGTCGCCTCCGTTACCACCATCTCCTCACCTTCTCTCTTTCTTTTCTTTTTTTTTTCTTTTTTTCCTTTGGGTTGCGAGTGAGAGAGAGAGAGTCGACGTAGGGTTTTAGGGCATTGGTCGGTCGGGTCTTCGGGTTCTGAGTCGAGTTTAGGGTTAGCGGATCGGGTTTAGGGTTTTGGGCCTTTAAAAGGGTCGGGTATTACACAATCCTTCTTGAAGATAGAGGTGGTCACGAAGGTCGGTGTTGATGCTAAGGTATGGTCGACAACTCAATTCATCAAGTCGTCATCCAGAAGCGTTGTGTCTATCACACCTTTGTTCACTAGAGGCTTATCATATCATGTTGATGCAGCTTGGGACTTGAACACCTTAACATGTGGAATAGATTTCTCTTTCCGTTTTCGTATGGATATAATCAACGACGACTTTGCATATTTCAAACTTAATGTTAATTCGGCTCTAGCTGCCAAAACTTGGGCATTGTTCATGGCTATGTCAAAAGTCAAATCTCAAAGTTGGTTGGAGACTCACTTCTTCTCTGACTCTCAAACCTTGATCCACCTTTTTCATCGAGGTGAATCTCACAATGATTTTTGTGGGATCCTCTGTGACATTCGAAGTATAATGTCGTCTTTCTCTTTGATTTCCTTTTCATTTGTTTCTCGTTTAAGTAATACTGTAGCTGATGTTTTAGCATAAACAATTCTCATGTTAGCTACTTCGTCTTGAAGTTAATAAAGTTTTATTTCTAACCAAAAAAAAACTGAGCTAACAGATTTTAACTGCCTTCAAAATTTACTTCTGCTTTGATCCGATGAATCTTAGCCCAACTTGAATGGCCGGGCCTGGTACAATCATAGCATAACTCTCCACTATTAAATTGCTTTCCATAAAGGCCGCACAATATAGAAAATTTATCCAATTAATGTTATGGTTGTGTTAGCTATCATTGTTATGGTTACATTAATTACCAACTTGTAAAGATGGAAACTTATTAGTAGGGTTTAATATAAAACGATAAAACGATATTTATATAGCACTGCAGTAAATTATTTATGGGTGATGCATTTACTTCACGTGATCAACACATCTTCTCAAACCTCATCCTTGGACAAATCAACTGTATAATCAATCAGAACATTGTGTATCCTATTTGATGTTCATCGTCACATGTAGAGATGTTAAAATGGTTACCCGTGCTCGTTTAGACTCATTACATTTAGATTCATCTCCGTTTAAATCCATATTCATTAAGATCTATTTAGTTTTAAAGTCTATTAAGATTTGCCTATTTAGACTCATATATATTACACGTATCCATTTAAACCCTTTTAAATTCACTTAACTCATATAAACTTTATATAATTTAATAATATCTATTTAATTTCTTTTGTTCTAATCAGTTATATATACAATTATATATTTTCCGCTTATAATACGGTTATGCGTTTATCCGACCAAAACTTAATTTCACGTTTTTCGCTAAAAACAAATTTTACTTTTTTCCGCCGTAAACATGATTTCTGTGTTTTTCCGCCAAAAACGCGATTTCCGTTTTTTCGACAAAATGTAATTATGCGTTTTTCCGACAAAAAACACGATTCTACTTTTTTCCCGCCGAGAACGCGATTCTGCGTTTTCCCGCCGAGAACGCAATTCTACGTTTTTCCGCCGAGAGCGCGATTCTGCATTTTCCCGCCGAAAACACGATTCTGCGTTTTCTCGCCGAAAACACGATAATGCGTTTTCCCGTCGAAAACACGATTCTGCGTTTTTCCGCCGAAAACATGATTTTGCACTCCCCACCAAAAAACGATTGTGTGTTTTCCTGCCAAAAACGTGATTAAACTTTTTTTTGGAAAATGTGATTCCGCATTTTTTGGAAAACGGGATTCCCTGTTTTCTTGCCAAAAAACGTGATTTCGTCTTTTCCAAAAAAATAGTTTAAAGTCAAAGAAGCTTTCTCTAAAATTTTTTTCTTCGTAAAACGAATGTGTTTCACAAAAAATCTATAATTTTGTTTATTTATGGCTTTTCTAGACATTTTTAAATATTAAATAAATATATATAGTTTTAATAGGGTATCGTCTATTTATGCTTAAAATCCTTTTAATAAACGAGTTTCAAAAGATCAACCCATTTAAACCTTTTTAATAAATGGGTACACAAATCAGTAAAAACTCTTTTAAGCTCACGAATTAATATCCATATTAACATCTCTAGTCACATGAATTTTTTAAAAAATACATCACATGCATTTTGTTATCATATAGAATATTTACTACCGAAAAAGTGAAAACGGGCTCGAGCTAAACGACAAGAAAAGTAGTCCGGCATGAAATAGAAAAAAGGAATATGATGACGTGGCACAACGAAAATCAGAAAATCTCATTATATTAAAGTGTATTTGATTGAGAGTTCTAAGTTCTCTCTAAGTCTCTATATGATTTTTCTTGCTTGGAGTGACTTGACATTTTCTTTGCCAAAGTCTTCTTTTTATAAAGGAGTTTTATAGAGGAGTCTTTCCTCCAATTCCATTTTTCCTAGTGTGTTGACATGTCACCTCGGTCTCCGTCTTATCGCCGTTGGGCTTAGTCTGTCTCGTCTCTTCTTATTCTCTTGTTGTCAGTCTACCTTGTAACTTGGTGTTATACCAACTATCCTTTTTGTAGCTGCATGGTGCATTTATGACAAGGCTGCTTATCCTGCCACTTTGCACTTTGGTACGAGGTCAACCCTCCTCACAACTTGCCCTATCTCTGCAAAGAGATGGTTTAACGAAACCAATTGCCCTGTCTTTTCTGTGTTTGGCTTGTCAATTTCGAAGTGCATCAAGCTCTGGAAAAAATGTAGTCTGCCAAAAAACTGTCAGCGCAGACTGACGCACACCTACTTGTGTCAAAGAGTTGGATGCTAATGCTTTTTCGTGTGCCTCGTGATGACGTGTATGGGGATGATGTCATCTCTCTTCGGAATGGGTTTTGGCCTCGGGTTGAAGCCAAATTCCCTTGATGGACTTTTATTCCTTCTTAGTCTGAAATGGGTTTTGGAATTATTATTATATGTTGGGACTTATTTTGGAAATGGGTTAGACATTGTGTGAATGCCAAATCTACCTCCAACAGGTACTAGTATAAATTTTTTTTTGCTTTGTTTTAGTAAAAAAAACTAGAATACAAAACATGATCCTAACCTGATCGCACCAATAAGAGTGGAGACGACTTAAAATATCACAAATAGAGTCAAAACTCAATTGCAATGCGTACAAATGTCATTGTTCTTTGTGCACGCGAAAATACGGTTACATTGAATTGCGTGGAACCACCCACACAAATGTAAAATTTTTTGGAAAATTTTTCTTTGATGAAGCATCACAGATCGGGAGTGGACTGGGGCGACTCGATCCGGTTAGGGCTTTTTGGAATTGGGAGTTTTTGCTCAAATTGCTCAGATGTGATTTCAGTGAAAAGGATTAGTGGATTGAGAATGGACTCACCGAGTCTAATAGAGATCTACGGTTTCGTGGTTGTACACGAACGTCTCTGGTCTCAGTTGTCTAGATTCAACTCCATTCTTATGTGCGCTTTCAAGGGTCTTCACCAGATTTTGTCTTGCTTCTAAGCTATCAAAGCGGAGTTTATTTTTTTGTTATGGTATAGTTTTGGTGTCTAGATTTATATGCAGGCAGATGTACTTAACCTCTTGCTCCTCCACCCTTGTCTACTCTTACCTTTGATAATGATCTGGTTCATGCTAAGCTGCTCTTATGGTTCGTCAATCGGATGTTATTCCATTGAAAAGGCACCTTCATATACCCATTTGTTCTTTAGAGGCTTTGGGTCCATGTTCAAGACTATACAGCGGTTTAGGTTTTCAACTCTTTTTGGGCGGAAGGTAATCAAACTTGGAATTGTAGGTGACCATGTTTGGGTTTGCGAGTGTTCGTGGTTAAGAGTGGCTAATCCTAATTGGCGTCTTCCAAGCTGCAAATCAAGAATTCTTGGACTTAGTTTGCTTTCGCTTTAATGTCATTGGGAAGAGCATGTATAAGTGTGGCTCTGTAGTGCCTCTTCGTGGTTTAGGCGAGTTTCTCTGTTGTCCCTGTTGCCTCGTGAGACCGACTATCTCAGTATTCGGTCTTTTTTTCTGGTGGAGTCTGTTTTTCTGATCACTCGGCTTCACTTTTTCTTTCAGCTCAGTTTAGGATCAACCTGTTTCTTAGGAGTTTTCGTTGAGTTGTTCATGTGTAGGTATTTCAGTTAGAGCAAGTTAAGCACATCATAGTATTTTCTCCTTTTGTGTCTCGTATGTTGATCTTGGACATTGTCTCCTTGTGTTGAAGCTAATGTTTTCCTCTTTTGGGCTTATGGCTACGATATCTTCTCGGTCTCAATAGAGAATTTAGATAGTCGTCTTAGTAGTTTTAATTGTTACATCTTTTATGTATCTCTTGCATTATTCAATATTTTAATAAAACCAGATGAAAAAAAGAGAAGAAAACATTGGAAGTTGTTAGAGTATAAACATTGAAGATTCTTTTAAAAAAAACTTATTTCTTTTCACTTCAAGGGTCTAAAAGAATAGCTTACACCTAAATGTTTTTATTGACAAGTAGATACACTTTAATGCATATATTAAAATTTTGCAGTTATAAATGGTTTAAGAAGTTTCAATGGAAAAAAAAAATTTCAATGGATTTTTTAGAAAAAAAGAAGAAAAAAAGAGAAGAAGTTTCAATGGAAATAGGTAGACACTAGACATGTACTGAGTATTTAATTCTTTTTTTTGATAGGAATGAGTATTTAATTCTTTCACCAAGAAATAACGAGTACTTTTTATATTTCTTATATATAAGTGAAATAAAAAAAAATTCAAGTTTATAGTACGAAATAAATGGTAAGAGATGAATCCTAATTGTAGTTGCATGTGCATGGATGAACACATCTCATAAAAAAGTGGAAGATGTATTTTTTATACCAACAGAGCAAGTTATGTAATCTCTTCTTCTCAGAGCCAGCATTTTTCAAATTTTTACTAAACAAAATCGTTATCCTCCTAAATACCCACACAATTTATGTAATTTTATGTATATATTGTCAAAAATCAAAATATAAAGAAAACATAAGGATATGTCGATTGTTATAGTATTAGTACTATTAAGAATAAAGAAGTTAGAAAGTTGAGAATTTATGAGGAACGTAACCAAAAATATTGGCCGTTGAATTTCATTTATATGAAAGAAAAAATGTTTGTACAGGAAGGTTGGTTAGTGTAAAAAATGTGTATTAGTATATACTATTTGCGTTAGATAAACAAAAAAAAATGGGAGAAGGAGTTAAGGGCATTATTATTGGTGGAATTTGTTTTGGAGTCTTCAACATATTTTATTATTATTTTTATGGTAAGAGATTAAGTTAAGGACTTTTCTAAATTTGTTGAGTATTTGTGGGACTTATGTTGTCCCTTACATAATTAAATCTTAATGTTTTCATTAATAAACGATTGTTTTCATTAATGTTTTGACAGATCCGAAACGGATCTGAAGCCCGAAAATATCGTAAACGGATCCAAAAATCGAAAAACAAAAAAAAACGGATCTGAAACGGAACCGAAACGGATCTGAGAATGAATTTGTTCTGATCCAAACCCAAAATATATTCGGTTACCCGTTTGATTTCGTTCGGTTCTTGCGGTTTCGGATATTTTTAGATATTTTTGGGTATTTTCGGGTATCTTGGATTCAGATCGAGATATTTTAAACGGATCCGAAACAGATCCGAAACCCGAAAATATTGTAAACGGATCCGTAACGGATCCAAAAACCGAGAAAAAAATCGTAACTGAAAAGGAACCAAAATTGATCTGAAAATGAATTTGTTCTGATAAAAAAAAAACAACAAAAGAGGAAGGGATTCCTCTTTTATTGTTTTTTTCTTTTTTTTTTAATATAAAAAAATGTAAGGGACGGATCTAAGTCCCACCAATAACCAATAATGATGCTCTAATAGGAGAGTATTAAAATTTGCATCGGCCAGATTCATCAACCTTTCCTTCCCATCTTTATTTCTCCTCTTTATTGTCTCTCCCATTTATTGACTAAGAGCATCTCCATCCTGGGTATCTTAACCCAAAAATCATTAACTATTCACGGGTTTCACCCGTGAATAGTTAAGGATTTTTGGAGAGAGAAATCCTTAAATACCTT
>OVAN01014525.1:0-11975 GCA_900406275.1 Anastatica hierochuntica | reverse complement strand
GAAAATCTTCTCCAAAAACGAAGTACAGTAGAGTCTGATCTCTCTCAAAGGGTTACAAAGCTCTCAAAAGTCTGCTCTGGAAATCAAAAATAGCATAATATGAAAAGAAAACTCGAGTCTAGGTTTTAGGTAAACATCCCGGTTCGTTTTAATCTTCGGTTTGTGTTTTCAGGCCTGGTCCAAAATCGGGACAAGGATCGATCGATCCATGTCCCTTCAGAGGACAAGGATCAATCAATCCCTGTCTTTCTGTGAGGACATTTCTTCAGTCTTCTTGAGACTTTCTTCGGTGCTTGAATTCCACTCCAAATGCGTTCTTTTAGTCCATTCAAGCTCCGTTCCAGTAAAAACATCAAAGAAAAACAAACCGCGCAAAAACGATCCGAATACATACTAAAAACCGTAATTCTCGTATGAAAACCGTAGTAAAAACCGATAAAATATTAATACATAAAAAGCCCAGGCCCCCTTCAGCTAGTTGGGTACATAGTGTATCCCAAGCCAACTAATGGATCCCTTGACTGTCCGCCTTTGTACTCCACAAAAATTGGCTATTGCACTACTAAGTTTAGTACAAATCGCTTTTGGGAGCAGGAAGTACGACATTACATAAGTCGGAATGGCATGTGCAACATATTATATCATCACCTCCTTCCCTCCTTTGGATAAGAATTTGGCTGACCACCCATTGATTCTATTTTGGAGATGATCTTACGAAGGAAAAAACCAAATCCTTGGATCCGCATATCTTTTCTGGGATTCCCAGATAGGTGCCCATTCCCCCGTTCTTGGATAATTCCCAGAGTAGACTTGATGGCCGCCCTTTTATTAGCTGGGACATCAATTCTAAACATGATTGACGATTTGGAAAGGTTAATTTGTTGACATGCGGCATCGCGATACCAGCGGATAATATCAATAATCTCCTTACTTTTCACCTCATATGCTCGGCAGAGAAAACAAGCTATCGTCTGCGAATAGGAGGTATGAAGTAGGTGGGCTCACTCGGGATATTTTTAACCCGTTGATTCTTCCGTGCCATTCTGCATTTCGCAGTTGTACAACAAGGGCTTCAGTGCATAAGATGAAGAGATAAGAAGATATGTGGTCTCCTTGTCTCATCCCCCGCGTGGGTATGATTCGCCCATGTGGCACTCCATTCAGGAGGACCCTGTAAGAAACTGTAGAAATACAACACATAATCCAATCAACCCATTTGTAGCGAACCCAATTTTTAACAATAGGGCCCTCAGGAAGCTCCATTTGACCCTATCATACGTCTTACTCATGTATGTTTTTATTGCCATACACTTTTTTTGGAAAGATGGATTCGATCGCAAGGCATGAAAATTTTCCTGAGCGATTAATATGTTATATGTTTTTAATCTTCCCTCAATGAAGGCAGATTTTGTTTCCGAAATCAACTCGGGAAGGAGACCCTTTAGTCGTCGAGTAATGACTTTGGATATTACTTTATATCCCACGTTACACAATCTTATGGGTCTAAAACCAGGCATGTCCCTTGGTCTTTCAAACTTCGGGATTAGACAAATATTCGTCTCATTCTGTTTTTTTATCAAACCTTCCCGTTTCGAAGAAACTTTTCATCATATCCATGAGATATTTCCCTACAATCTTCCCAAAATTTTTGGTAGAAAAGGGCAGTCATTCCATCTGGAACGGGGGCTTTTCTTGGCTTTATTGAGAAGAGTGCTTTCTTAACTTCATCTTCAGAGAACTCCCTTATTATGATTTTATTCATTTTGTCTATTACCTTCTTGGGAACATCCCGAATAGCCTTATTAATATCACTAGGTTTGAAAAGGTGAACATCTCCTTAAAGTAATCCATTGCGACTCTCTCTACTCTCGCCGCGTTATCAATCCATATGCCATCAGGATTATTCAAGCCCAAAATACGGTTTGGAGCCCTTCTCTATTTGGTTGAAGCGTGAAAGAAGCTCATATTCTTATCTCCTTCTTTTAGCCAACTGATTCTACTTTTTTGCTTCCAGAATGATTCCCCCTCCAAGAAAGCATTACATAAGTTTTCTTTAAGCTCCTTCAAAGTTTCATACGAGGTATGATCATTTATCTGGCAATTGTCAATGCGGTCCTTCAGCTCTTCAATAATCTTTTCAGTATTATATTTGGCTCCTTTTTTCCAGCTAGAGATGGCATGACAACACGATTGTATCGTTTTGAGATTGGCCTCATATGGTCTGAATCGGATCAGCCCCACCCTTCAAGTATTGCCTCTTTTAATCCTGGTTTGCCTATCCACCACTTGTCAAAGATAAACTGTATCCCCAAATTTTGCGGGGGGGGGGGGNGGGGGGGCGAATTTCATAATATTTTTCACTTGGGGTCTATGGTCGGAGAACCACATTTTTAAATACTCTACATTTGTATGGGGGAAAATGTTGTGCCAATCTTCATTACCCAGAGCCCTATCAAGTTTACACTTCACCATACCATTTTTACGTTTCCCCGCCCAGAACATAAAGTTACCCTTATAGGGGAATTCAATAAAACCACAACAATTTATCATCTCACGAAATGAAAGAAAGGTTGATTCATATCGTTGACCTCCACCATACTTCTCATGGTTTCCCGTAATTTCATTGAAGTCGCTGATGATAAGCTAGGTGCCATTTCTGATAATCGCTATACGGGTTAGATTTCCCAAATATAATCTCGGTATTCAATCACTATGTTCACCATAAACAAAAGTAAAATAAATGCGTTTACCATCAATAATCATTTTAGTATCAATCAAACGATAATTCATACATAACACAATAACCGAGAAATCACTAGAATAAAACAAAGCAAAACCTCCACTCAAACCGACATGATCCATAGTTAACACACTATCAAATCTAAGAGAAACTTGGAGTTCTTGTACAAAATACCGATTGTTCTTGGTTTTCGAAAGAAATAAAAAACTGGAGAGTAAAAACGATACAACTCTTCCAGTCGGCGAGAAGTAGCTTTAGCACCCGTCCCTTGACAATTCCACGCTAAAATCTTCATTTGCGTCGGTTGGATAAGTTCAAGGACCCCATTGAACCATCCTCTAGAATAAAAACTTTACTTTTGATAGACGGGAACACCTTAATACGAGGGACACTTTGTTGCTTCTTCATTTCTTTTGATCTTGCGTCTTCAGTCTTCTCTTCAAAGGACAATTTTGGAGAAATTCTCTCACGAAAGGGAAGTAATTTCCTTGAGGCAGCACCTTTCTTGGGTAATAGGCTTTTGAGGGACTTTATTTTTGGCCCAAGATTCAGCTTGGAAGAGACCTTTCCACCCTCCTTTAGGGCTCCACGAGAACCTTCCTTAAAAGATAATATAAGCTCTTCTTGTGCCTAATGGACCCTTTGACTGGATTCTTTGGCTTCTTGCGAGGAGATTCGCCAATGGATCCAGAGCTATGTCTAATTCTAATTGTTGGAGAAGGAGATTTCATGGGCGGTAACGATGAGCTGCCTAAATAAGTGCCTCCGACACCGTTCGTTCAGCGCTCTCAAGGCCTGAATTTTGATTCTCAATAGCCATTAGTTCTTCTCCTATGAGATCATTGTTTTCCTCCATATCATTCAAATCCAATTCTTCATCAATCTCAGCCACAAACTTCCCTTCAAAAGTTGGTTCAAGGGATCCTGGAGCTCACAGTTGCTCAAGAGAGACTCCCAATTATCCGGTGTGGGACGCCTTAACAAGCTACGACCCAATTGTGAAATTGTGGATTCCATTGAAGACACATGAGCTTCAACACCACCAGGTGCTTGAATGATCACACCAGGATGTGGATTTTCTTGAGATCTTGAGCTAGAACCCACTCCTCTCTATATGTTCTACACCTAGAACTTCCTCATAATGGAGGCAAAGTTGTGTTTTTTCCTCCTTGGGCTTTTTATTCAAGCCTTGTTCCACGTTGTCTCCGCATTCATCATCATAATAATCATCAAAGATTGGTTCCCCCATATCAAAGTATTGATAATCAATGATGAACCCGGTTGTGGCTTCTTCATCATACCTCATAAATAAATTTTTCATTAATCTTACATCCAAGAAGTTCCTCAAACTCTCTTATGGAATTCTTGGCTTCAAGGAAGAAGATATCCTTAGGTTGATGTGTGAACGCCATATCGATTGACTTTGTTCCTTTATGAATCTTATAACCTTGAAAGGAATAACAAACAAGTAGTAAGATAGTTAGTAACAAATAAAAATAAAGCTTAGTGTTGAGAATAATTGAAATCTTAAAGGAAAAAAAAAATCTAGCTTTTGTGCTCCCCGGTAACGGCGCCAAAAACTTGTTGCGCGATTCTTTATGCAAACAAAAGACAACGATGCTTTAAAATTTATAAGCCCATTCCCTAACAATCACACAATCCGCAAGTGTACAAATACCCTATTGTAGTACTTTGGGATTGAACAACATGGATCAAACCTTAGCTAGAAAGTTCAAACTTTAAGAATACACAACCATTCTTAAGCTAAGCGAATAAGGAAAGGGGGTTTTGGTTTTTGTAATGTAAAGACGAGTAATTGAAATTGCAAATAAAAAAATCAAATCAAGCAAGGAGAAGTATACAAGGAAAGTAAAGCATAAAAGTAAAGCATAAAGTAAAGCATAAGGTAAAGCATAAAGTAAAGCATATGATACAACATAAGTAGAAACCGAAATAAACAAGCAAATAAAGGCGATAAGATAGAGATGGATCCTGGGAAATGGTCATTGATTTGATCAGATTTAGTAGCTAGGTAATGGTGTAACAAGAGAAATCAACAAGAATTTAAACTCATGACTAAGGAATCAATGCTTGAACTGATACTACTCTCATGACTAAAAGTCATATTTGCAAGCTAACATATTTCACTCAACTCTCGCTTCTTGTGCTCATTAAGAATCATTCCACTTTGTCACCAATCTCCCTAGCTATCAACTCTCGTTGGCTAAGGTAAGTTTGGCATACTTTAGGCTCTCCTAGACATTTAATCGACCATCTCTAGGGCGTGAAATATATACATGTCAAGATCTAGTTTTTATCCTAGATCTAGCATTATTAACTCCTAAACCATAGAGATCTAAGTCCTATCTATCTCTAAATACCATTCCCTAACATTAAATCATCTCAAATCTACCATTCCCAAAATTGAAGAAAAGACTACTCAAACATCATGTGAGAGAAGAGAGAAAAGATGAGAAACATAAGCATGATTTAATAGATAAAAGATTTGAGATACAAAAAATATAAAGAGAGACTCTTGATCTTAAAGATCAAGATAATAAACTTAGAGCATAAAGAAAAGTGTTGGAAATTTGACAAGAGAGTAGAGTATATGTTCTTGGAGGCTAAGATGGGGGTATTTATACTAAAAGGGGAAGAGTTGGTGCCTTAGAAGAAATAAAACTCGTTAAAGTGTGTAGTCGTCACCCAAAAGTGGGCTACTATCGACCTGGAGGTCGACAACAGCTCAGCTTGGGCAGCACAGCTCCCAACATAGCCAACTGTCGACCTAAAGTGGGCTACTGTCGACCTTGAGGTCAGTAGATGCTCACTTTGGCAGCTTGTGGCTTCTTCTTTCATCCTTTGTTTTCTCTTTTTGGTTCCGTCTTCTCCCATAGCATTTGACTCCTCTTTTCCTTGATTCGTTCGCTCTAAATCCACCTTCAATCTATCTCTAAGGGCTCCATGAATCCATCCCAAAGTTGTACCTACAAATTCAAAAAAATGACATGCAAATGAAATTTGATCCTAAACTAGACTCTTGACTCAAATTCATAGATTCTAAGACTTATGTGCAATATATACAACCTAAATGTGGATGAAACTAAGCAAAAATGCACCAAATTATGCAAGAAAATATGTACACATCATACCTCTGGCCAGACACCTTCTACCCCTTCTCATGTCCATTATCACGTGCCAATGGAGCCATTAAAGTGCTAACTTTAAGTCTTGATGGCACAATTCATTAAACATCGAAAAGAAGTGGAGCAAAAATTCAAAACGAAGCTCTACGACATGAAATTTGATGTAAAGGAGAAGTTTGGAGAGCGTTAAGCTAAAATCAAAACCTCTCAATATCCTGGGAGACTCTCTAACTCGAACATGAGAGGTTATCAACAAAAGATCTCCTGCCCATTCCAAAGAAGATCCTCAAACCAAAGAAACCGAAGACAATTGGAATGAGGCATCAAAAGGATGAATATTCATGTACCAAGTGGAGCACGACCAGAGCTTCAAAGGACTGATACTTAAGATATTGTGGACCTTGATTTCAAAGTCAAAAGTATCCACAATGATCTTCTTATAAAGCACTTGGAGCTAGAAGGCAAAGACGGTGAATTTGCCCCAAACCGATTAAATCAACACTGATATGGGGAGATGTTCAGCACTTTACCTACTGATCATTGACGTGATGCCAATTGAAGGAACCACGGGAAAGCTTAAATTTATAAAACCTAACCCTACTCAACAATCCCACATGAGAACGGGGTCAGTTGTAGTACTTCAGGTATCGTCCAAGTATCTACAAGCTTATCTAGAAGAACTCTAGTCTACGAGGCTCGATTTAGATGGGGTTGTCACTAGTCTCCACTGAATCTATCAAAAGTAAAGGCAAACATAATCAAAGAGCATAAATAAAAGTAAGAAATAAACAAGCAATATGTAAAAGGCAAGAAAGGAACAAGCTTTGAAAGTAAAATATGTTAAAGATAGAATTTTGAGATAGTAGCAAATAGTTTGGGCTCGATCTAGACTTGTGATGGACTTTGTTAAGGCATTATTAGAGGACTGAAACTATTCCTAGGCCAAGGATCCCGTTTTTGTCGATCTACCCACTCTCATGGCGAAGATCTATTCACCTATACACATTACAAGACTCAACTCTTACTTGTTGCCTATCTAAACATATATGTGATAGTGATCTACAAGCCCTTTTAGCCATCTAGCACCTAGGTAACATCCACTCTCATGAGCTCAAGTGAAAGACATAGGTTTGTTCTCTCAAGCATTTCATCGAACACTTTCTAGGCATCAATGAGCAAGCAATGGACTTTGAAGAACTAAACAAAACCTAGTTAGTAATCTATGCCAAAATCTAGCCTAATCATCCTTCACAACCTAGAGCTAACCCTAGCCTAAAACATCTCAAGATTCAAGAGTGATCTACTCGCTAAGTGTCATGAAAATCCAAAGACAAGGGTTTAGTCTTTGAGCTTCCATGCTCTTAGTATATATCTAAAAGATAGAGAGGAAGAAGAGAAACACAAATCTAAATAAAAGAAACCAAAATATTTATTACAAGTCTTTAGATCTTGATAAGTATGAGAAAAGATGTTGTTACGCGATTGTTTATACAAACAAAATGACAACGAAGCTTTAATATTTATAAAAACCCATTTCCTAACAATCACACAATCCAAAAATGGACGAATATGCTATTGTAGTACTTTGGGATAGAACCACAAGGAGCACGTCAAGCTAGAAAAGTCTAAACTTCAAGAATACATAATTCCTCCTAATTTAAGCAAATCTAGAAGGGGCTGGTTTCTTAACGATCTACTAAGCAAGGCAAAATAAAAGGAATAACATAAACAAGATAGATAAAGAAAGCAAGAAAGTTAATTAAGCAAAAGAAATGTGGGAACCGAACTTCGCACTGTCGATATTCGTATTCGGAGGAAAGCTAAGAAACCCTAACTTTCCTTGAGGTCCCAGATATCTGCAAAACCAAGAACGACAGATCAAAAGTACGGAGAAAACAAACGACGAGATAAACATAAAAGAGAATCGAAAGAAGAATAGAGCAATATAGATCTTATTCGAATCTGCGTTGAGCGTTACAACAGGTGATAAGACGTGGCCGCAAGAGCTGTCAGCGAGTACCCTAGATCTAACAGCATAAGACTTGTAAACCTAATCGAGATGCAGCTCGCTAGAAAAAAACGAAAATAAAACCTAAAGCTCTAAGTATAAGTTGTGAAGAAATTTCTCTGTCTCTCAATTTCTGTGTCCCTCCATCCTTCTTCTCCTAAGCTCCCTTTTATATGCCTTCGTAGGTTAAATCCGTTTTTTTTTTCGCCCTAGATTTGTGAATATTCTCCCGCGGAAATATTATATTTTTTCGGGAATATTCCATATCTAGACGAATATTCCATATTTATCTTCAGATTCTTACTTTATCGTATTTTCCTTTTATCCTTCGCGAAACTCGGATAGATCGTTGATGCAACTGGGTCCGTTCTTGTTCTGAAATTGTAAGTGGACTTTTGTCGCGTTTTGGGTCTTCGTGGGCCATTTAGCGATAAAGTGATTTTTACGATTTCTTTCAGAGAAATCATTCTTCGCACGACTACGCGGTGACAATATTACGAAATGATAAGACCGATCGTATGGTTACGACAATGTCGGTGTTCGAGTTAACTATTATCGTTTTATACGATCGATACGAAGTTTTTACGGAAAGTACAAGTCTTCACGGTTATTGCTGCGAACTTCAACGAAGATTCCAATCGGGCCGAAACAAGAAACGCTTGAACCGGGATTTGAAGGAGAAGACAGTCGGGAAAGCGTGGTCATTAGGCGTCCAGACGGTGGTCTGGGCACCCGTTCAGGCGTCCAGGCGATGGTCAGGGCGCCCGTTTGGACGTCCAGATGGTGGTCTGGGCGCCCGTTCGAGCGTCCAGATGGTGGTTTGGGCGCCCGTTCGGGCATCCAAACGATGGTCTGGGTGCCTGATCGAGCGTCCAGACGGTGGTCTGACGGCTAGACTTGTCGATGTTCGTATCGCTCGTATTTTCGAGGCGACGCGGTTATCCTCGTTTATTGTGGTCTCTCGGAGGTCTCGAACGTTGATTTTGTTATCCTCGCGTTTAGTTTCCCTCGAGTAACTGGACTTTGCGAAGCAGCCGCTTGTGGAATTCTAGATGCTGAGTTTTGACATTTGATCGAGAGGGGATTGACTAGATGGCAAGAGCCTTAGAATTTATAATCCTTTCACGATTTTCATTTTCAAAGGAGAGACTATGTTTCAGTTATTCTTTTAGGCACCGATTTTGTCGTAACCGTTTTTGATCCCAACAGTTAGCCCCCCAGTTTTTAAGAATCGTTGAATTGTTCTTGCGATCTTTTAAGGCACGTTAGGTAAGTTAGATGGAATCGATGACTAAAAATACCGAAGATGAATAGTAAATTTCTCTTTCTATAAATGAGAGAAGTAACTCTCCAAGTTTTCCACTTGCTCATTTTCACAAAAATTTGCTTAAGGTAAAAACAAGCTTCTTATCCTTTCCATCTCTCTCTTCTTTTGTTTTATGGCCACGAATGATCTAGTTTCTGCGAATGCTTTGCTCTCGACTTTTGACCCCGAGAGCCTACAAGTTCAAGAAGGCGAAGTTGTACCGAAGGTCGAATTCGTGCCGCACTCTGTCGATCCTTATGAAGCGAGGGAATACTGGCGGGTTACGTGTGGTATCGAATCTCCACCGGCCGAATCATGGTGCGAGCAGAGACCGAAATTCATAAAGGATGCCCGTAGACCGAGCGAGTGTCGAAAATCATTCCTCGCTATCATCCGGGATTCTGCCGAGTCCCGGATGATGTGGAGTTCCAAATTCTGAAAGCCGGAGAGGACGCTGATTCTCCGCCTTGTGGTTTCTTTACGTGCTACGAGACACAATTCTTGCTTTTCCGATTGTTGTTCCCCATTCCGGGAGTCATAGTCCATATTTTGGATCATTACAGTTCATCGATCGGTCAGCTCTCGCCCATCGGTCTCCAACAACTCGTCGAACTCTTTGTTTTGGGTTACGAGTGAGGGATGGACTTAAGCTTCGATAATCTATTGGCATTTTTAACTCCGTTGGTTGTGCGTAAATCGCTTCGGTATTGGCTCAAGCGGAGGAAAAACCTGGCGGTGCTCCAATCGTTTATGTCCAACTTTCATGATTGGAAAAACATGGCGGTGCTCCAATCGTTTATGTCCAACTTTCATGCATCGGCATTTTTAACTTCTTTGTTCGTTTAGATAGTGCCTCCATCGAGAGTGAATACATTTCTTCTTTTCGACGTGAATGGGGTCCCGCGGGTTTTGCTTTTGATATTCTGGCCGTTTTCTTTTCGTTTGTCGGTATCTGATAGTTCTTTCATTTTGCAGATTTGGATCCCCTTCCACCGCATTCGGAACATATCTACGTTGTTAGGGACCTTCTCCGAGGCGGTCCGTTCCACTGGGGTTACTTTTCCCCGCAGCAAGTTCGTAATGCGGTTATGTACCACAAGAATCGTACTCGGCCCGACGCGATTTCGGAAGGGGAACTTGAACCGACCATGGATGACTTTACCCTGTACGAGTTACCTCCCGACTTGGAGAGGGAGAGATCTCCCTGAAACGAGCGCGCACCCGCTAATGGGGATAGCATTGCCGAGAATGGGAGAGGGCCGTCTGAAGGGTCGTGGCACCAAGATATACTCGACGGATATGAGAGTGGTCCGAGTCAACCTTCGGTGCTGCCTTTTGAAGAAGGGCCGGAATGGGATGCCTTTTTCGCTTCCCTTGATGCCCCGATGTATCAAACCACGACTGGTACGAGATTCGTTAGGTCTGGGCAATATACAGAGGCCTCGCGTTTGTGCATGGGGGTTAGTTTTCGTACACACGATATGATTCCCATCGCTCGAGTGATATCGCTCGTAACTTTCATGGATTTCTTTCTGCGGGGTCTCCATGTGATGGATGAGGCTCCTCGGGCGAGTAACTTGGAGTCTGAGGAGGCTCGGTTCAAGGTCGAGAGACTTAAAGAAGAGAGCGCTCGCCTGGAGAAGGAGGTTGAAGCGGTTTTGTCTCACGAAAGGAAATTGACGCGGAGTCAAGCGTTGCAGATTCGCCGTGCGTTCAAGCGCGGGAAGCAAGAGGTCGCCTCGATTGTGGTCGATTGCTCGGTCCAGTTTGCGGTGGATTTTGACCAATACAAGTGTGCTCATCAGAGCTTTGGAGAATACCGCGAATGCAGTGGTTCAGTGGGCGCTATGTATCGTACCTAGCTTCCTAACCATTCCTACGACCTTGTCTTTGATCCCATCTATCGAAGTCGTGTCTTCGATCCCATCTATCGAAGAGAGGGTTGGAGGTTACTGGGCCCTGATTCACGTTTTTCCCGATTCGGGGTAGTCAGGGACACTACTTGGTGTGACAAGGATGCGGTTGATCAAAACCCGGGACCGTCTAGCGTATGCAACTTTTCGATCTTTGGCAATTTCAAGTACGATTTCTGAGTGAGAAATGTTCGTCTGTTGAGGGAGCGTGTTCTCTGTTTATTAGTAGAATTTTGGCCAAGTGTGGCCATTTTATGTTTGTGGGGGTTGGCCGTGTGTGGCATTGAAACCCCTCACCTTGTAATTTTAGTATTAATGAATGTTGTTTTTCGTTTTGATTTGGTTGCGTATAAGTAGTGCTACGGTTGCGAAGAAAGATCATGAGTCGTCGTTTCATGTCTTCTCTTCTGAGAATCGCTATATTTGTTGTTCGTTTCGGATGCGAGTTGTCGAAAGATTTACTCATTCGGATTTTCTTGAACGTGAGAATATAGGCAAAGAGACAAATTTTGGAATATCATACCGGTTAAATACTATGTCTTGAGATGTCTGAGACAGTGTGCTGGGATTGGTTTGATTTGGTGCAGACGGAAAACATGAGTTGTCGTCTCGCATTTAACTCTTTTCATTGATCGTTCTACGCATTGCTTGTTCGGAATGTTAAGAAGTTTTGTATACTTTCTTGAGCGTTTAGATATGAACGAAGAGACATGTTTCAGGATCTCGTATCTGTTGGTGTCAAAAATGGTCATCTCGAAATCAACGTCCAAGATCGCACCGCTAATCGAACTTACTCGGAAACACGACCAATAGCTAGACTCACCACCGTCAAGACTTAACGTCTTCTAGACTTACCTTTGTC
>OVAN01014524.1:0-11975 GCA_900406275.1 Anastatica hierochuntica | reverse complement strand
GGATCCACTACAAGTTGCTCTGACTCAAATCGAAGGTGAGTATGGGTTTTTAAATGCAGGTACTTCTGAGGTTTCTGAGTTGTTGAATTCAGCACCTACTGTCGACAGCAGGTCGCATTTTTTAAGCTCGAATAGCCATCTCCTGCAACATCTACATCATTGGTGGCGAGTTCGAGTGCTGATTGGAGCGAGTTGAAAGCTCCGAAATTTGAACTCAAGCCACTACCCACAGGACTAAGGTATGTTTTCTTAGGTCCTAACGCTACATATCATGTGATTGTCAATGCTAATCTGAACAATGTTTAGACTGCCTTGCTTCTTTCGAAGTTAAGGAAGTATAGAAAAGCGATGGGATATTCTTTGGATGATATTATAGGTATTTTTTCCAGATCTCTACATGCATAGAATCCCCTTGGAGGATGAATCGAAGACTTCCATAGAGCATCAAAGGAGACTCAATCCTAAGCTAATGAAAGTTGTCAAGAAGGAGATTCTAAAACTTTTGAGTGTAGGTGTCATATATCCCATTTCTGACAGCACATGGGTGAGTCCGGTACATGTTGTACCAAAGAAAGGTGGAATCATTGTCATCACTAATGAGAAGAACGAGCTTATTCACACCAGGACTATCACAGGCTACAGGATGTGCATTGATTAAAGGAAGCTAAACTTGACCGCAAGAAAGGATTACTTTCCACTTCCTTTTATTGATCAAATGTTGAAAAGACTTGCTAACCATCCTTATTATTGTTTTCTTGATGGCTATTCAGGTTTCTTTCAAATTTCCATCCATCCGACGGACCAGAAAAAGGCTACATTCATGTGTCCATATGGGACATATGCTTACCGGAGAATGCCATTCGGATTATGCAATGCACCTGCGACATTCAAGCGATGCATGATGTCTATCTTCACTCACTTGATCGAAGATATCATGGATAACTTTTCTATTTATGGTTCTTCATTGTCTAACTGCTTGTCTAATATTTGCAGGGTTTTAGAATGATGTGAAGAAAAACACTTGGTTTTCAATTGGGAGAAATGTCCTTTTATGGTGCAAGATGGGATTGTACTTGGCCACAAGATCTCCGAGAGGGGGATCGAGGTTGACAAAGCTAAAGTGGAGGTGATGATGGGCCTGCAACCTGATACTTCCATTAAGGATGTCTGTAGCTTTCTCGGACATGCAGGATTCTGTAGACGGTTCATCAAGGATTTTTCCAAGATAGCCAAACCCATGGCTCGATTGCTCTGTAAGGATGTCAAATTTGATTTTGATACTGACTGTTTGTTAGGTTTTCTAACAATCAAGGAAGTACTAGTGAGCGCTCCAATTGTGCAGCCACCGGATTTGGGATTTACCTTTTGAGGTGATGAGTTACGCCAGTGACTACGCGGTAGGAGCAGTGTTGGGTCAGAGAAAAGACAAGAAGCTCCATGTGATCTATTATGCCAGCATAACACTTTATGAAACTCAGATCAAGTATGCGACTACGAAGAAGAAGCTTCTAGCTATAGTTTATGCATTTCAGAAATTTAGACAATACCTGGTAGGATTGAAAGTCATTGTTCACACTGATCATGCAGCTTTGAGGTGCCTTGTATCTAAGAAATATGCTAAACCGAGACTGTTGAAATGGATTTTTCTTTTGCAGGAATTTGATTTGGAGATTCGTGATAAGTGTGGTATCAGGATTAGTGTTACCGAGCATTTGTCTCGATTGCGAGTGGAAGTTGATACACCACTTGATGATAGTCTCCATGAGGAGAATGTCTATATGGTTTCCTTGCTGGAGGATGAATACATAGATAATATTGATTGTTTTGTCATTAGACAGATTCACGATGAAATACCTTGGTTTGCAGATTTTGCGAATTTTTTGAGTGCAGATTTGGAGACATCGAATTTCGCAAGCTATACGAAGAAGAAGTTTCTCATAGATGCCAGAAACTATTTCTGGGATGATCCTTTTCTATACTAGAGATGTGCTGATAGACTTTTTCGCAGGTGTATTCCTGAGCCTGAGGTATAAGGTATTTTGTATCACTGCCATGGTTTTGAATATGCATGACATTTTACTACTTTCAAAATTGTTTCGAAAGTGTTGCAGGCAGGTTTTTGGTGGCCAACACTATTCAAGGACGCCCATGATTACATCTCTAAGTATGATGCTTGTCAGAGAAAAGGCAACATCAGTAAGCGGAACGAGATGCCTTAGAACTTCATCTTGGAAGTAGAGGTTTTTGACATATGGGGTATTCATTTCATGGGACCTTTCCATCATCTTATGGAAATAAATAAATTTTGGTTGCAGTAGACTATGTCTCTAAGTGGGTCGAGGCGCTGGCCAGCCCCTCTAATGACGCCAAAGTGGTCCTGAAGATGTTCAAGTCTGTGATTTTCCCTCATTTTGGCGTGCCAAAATTGGTAATCAGTGATGGAGGATCCCATTTTACCAACAAGTTTTTTGAGAACTTGCTTAAGAAGCATGGAGTTAGACACAAGGTAGTCACGCCTTATAATCCTCAAACAAGTGGACAAGCTGAGATTTACAACAGGGAAATCAAGGGAATCCTGGAAAAGATTGTAGGCAAAACTCGAAAAGATTGGTCTACGAAACAAGATAATGCGCTATGGGCAGATTTAACTGCCTACAAGACACCACTCGACACTACACTGTTTCATTTGGTGTATGGGATGGCATGTAATTTGCCTGTTGAACTCGATTACCAGGGAATTTGGGCTACGAAGTTGATGAACTTCGACATAAAGCCTACAACTGAGAAGCAGATGATTCAACTCAATGAACTTGACGAGATACGATTGAATGCTTATGAGAACACAAGAGTCTACAAGGAACAGACCAAAGCATTCCATGATAGGAGGATCAATCCACGCCATTTCGCAGCAGTAGATCAGGTACTTTTATTTAACTCAGATTTGCGATTGTTTCCAGGAAAGCTCAAATCGCGTTGGTCTGGATCATTTATGATTGTTGAGGTCCGACGATATGGAGTTGTTTTTCTTGATGACAATGGAAGAAGATTCACTATGAATGGTCAGAGACTTACGCATACATTGCAGACGAGCCATCCGAAGAAAGAATGCGATTTCTTTTAACGGATCCACCTGCCGTCTGATCGCACTATACTGAGGCTCAAGACTTTAAACAAGCGATGAGTGGGAGGCAACCCACTAGGTAGTTTTTCTTTTTAAATTTAGCTAGTTTTGTACTATTTTTCGTTTTTTATTTTGGTTTTTGGTCCTTTTTACGTTTTTCATGTTTTTAGCTTTAGTATTGCAATAAACAGGAACCCCCAAACAAAAGGACAGGGATCGATCGATCCCTGTCCCATGATCAATTGATCCCTGCCTAATTTTGTGCCAAAACAGAGGGACAAGGATCGATTGATCCTTGTCCAAAGATCGATCGATCCTTGTCCCAAAATAACATATATCGTGACAATCAAACAGGTAAGTCTCATAATTCTCTTTTACACAAACTCGAAAAAAATCACCCATAGACTCGATTTTCCTCGATTCTTCACGGATCTGAGAGATTTTTGAGTCTAAAGTCAAGAGATTTTAATCCTCTATCTTTCTATTTGATCAGATTTTGCAAAATCGAAGGTATGTGTCCACAATCTCTACTAGCAAATCTTTCAGAGAAACTTGGGAACTTTTGAGTTCTTGAATGTTAATCAATGTTTGGTGCTTGAATGATCTTATAAACATATTCTATGATGTTTAGAAGTAGGATTGCACCTAGATTTAGCATTTTAAAGATTGAATTTGGTGATTTTGTGATTTCGCGTTTCGTATGCCAAATTTTTTCAAGGATGTATGTTTCTTTATGATTTGCCTTGTGTATTGATGATTTTATTCTTTTGTGGTATCTCTATGAATGACTACAACATGTTTTGATAATTAGTTGCGATTAATTTGCTTGATTCCACTTGGACTTGATATGCAAAACAAAAAGTGGACATATTAATGTTGTTCTTGCTTTGTTAAGTGATTTGATGTATGTTGTTGATGTTTATGAGCTTGATTTCAACAGGAACATTGCTCTTTGATTAGAGTGAATAATTTTCTTGTTTGTAGCATTTTGATTCGGATACTAATTTTGTTTCCAAGTGGTTGTTTTCGTAGGTTATGGGTAGACGCAAGATATGAGAGGTTCCGAAGACGAGGAACCCAAAGAGCGACAACCTACATAAGCGGTTTAAACGCACCAATCTAACACATCCCGCTAATTGTCCTGATACTAAGGAGTGGGACGAGTACGACTCGCAGTTCTTGCATGACTTGAGACACATTACTTTCCCAATGACCCGAGTCATTGATGACGACCTCTTGGAGGTGTTTGGTATAGGGCGGGATTTCTATGATCTCTTTGACAGGATGGGACTCTGAGGCTTGCTGGAGCTTCAGGAGCATGTCTACTTTGAGCTATGTCGGGAGTTTTTGGCCTCTGGACGTTGTGTCTACCCGGATTTGGACAACCCAGTAGCTGACCAAGGCACATTCTCCTTCATTGTGTATAGTCAGTTTCACTCTATTTCTCTCATGGACTTGGCTAGAGTTTTTAATTTTGCGCTGGGCCGAGGTACTTGGGTACCAACTTTACCGAGGTCCAGTGAGTTTTGGGATTATATTGCTGCTGGGAAATTTGTCTCTCGGAGCGCAAAACAGTCGCGTATCCGCAGTCTTGTCCTTCGCCTCACGACCAAGGTGCTTAGCTCTCACATCTACGCCAAGTCTATTCAGACTGCTATGACCAAAGATGAGTTGGGTATTCTCTTTATTGGCGCTAGACATACATGGGACTTGGGAGATCAGATCCATTTGTGGTGGCTACGGATCTTAACATGGTCGCAATGGTTGCTGATAAGTTCTCCTTCTTCAAGGTGGTGGCTTCTGAGAAGAATTCTTTGTTGTAGGTGCTCTTATTACCCGACTTCTATGCTTTGTCAGGTTTGACTTAACTAGTTACCAAAGAGTGGAATTCAAGTTCCCCAAGCAGGTAGGGATGCAACAAGACCAGAGATCTTTCTATTCTTTCCTCGATGTGAAGCATCTCGTTGATTGTGCCATTCTAGCTTCCCTCTGGAAGTATTCTATAGACAGCTCGAGACCATTCATCTATCACTTTCAGGACTGCTAGCAAAGGTCTCTATACATTGAGCTACCATGCCCGAATTTGAAATCTCTTTCTGATTAACCAGGAGTTGAGTTTCTGCCTCATACGGAGCATCTTTGTCCATGTCCCCCTTCTTTTAAGAAGGATTCTTGAGGTCCTGCTGGGGACCATGTTGTTGATGATGCTGACTATGAGGATCATATGCCTCCACCTGCTCCATCTACTAATCCTGAGATTACAGAGCTGTTTCCGGAGAATTTCAATGCCTATGAGCTCGACCCGCCACTGCCACCTACTGCTTCTTCTTCGGAGTTCAGAGCTTGGACAGTTCAGATTTATCTGAGGACTAGTTCTATCATGCTGCTTTTCGCCATAGGACTTTCCAGGATAGGGAGATTGCTTTCTTGTTCTCCTCGCAGGTTTGTTCGTGAGGATGCTATCAAGTGCAAAGTGCCACCAGTTCCTACAGCTCTTGCAGATGATGATGAGGAGGAGGAGACTAAGAGTGAGGAGTCTGATGAGGAGGAGACTCGCGCTGCACTAGCGCCCGAGGAGGCCAGACGGAGCATGGAGCACTCCAAGAGGAGAGTAGACTACCCCTCAGGAGATGCAAGCAGGCGCCCTAGAGCTAGACCCAGATAAAGGCCTAGCACTTCCTGAGAAGCTCAGTAGTTTTCTTTCCTTCTTCTTTTCATTTCTATTTTATTTTTCTTTTTATTTGGATTTTTATTTTTAGTTGCTAATTACCCCTTCCTTTGATTTGTTTCCCACTGAGACGGTGTGAGATAAGTCTAGGGGAGGTTACTTATGTTTTTCTTTTTCTTTTGGTGTGATGTGTGAGTCATTTTGATGTTTTTATTGAGTCAGTTTTATGGATTGTTTATGCTTTATGATGATTTCAGACTATCATCTCTGCGCATTGCACTTTATTTATATTCTCATTGACCATTTCATTTGTGCTTTTAGCGGAGGCAAACCGAAATAACTCATGACCAAACTCCCCACCAGAAAATCTTTGGAACTCATGCTTTTGTCTGAAGTGTTATTAACTCTATTTATTTGGCCTACTAATGAACTTAATTGCTTTGATCCATGAACTTGAAATCAGGAAATCAAACCCATCATTCAGGATTACATCCCCATTTTTCTACCATTCTTTTCAGAAATCCTGAATGACCAGACTAATCTTTAGTTCGGCACCACACCTTTACCCTATCTCCTTGAATCACCATGCATTTCTTTTTGATCTTATATGCACTCATGTGTAAAAACAATGGAGAGAATAGGGTAGACATGATTCTTCTAATTGCTTAGGTAGGGTTGAACAATTTAGGTGGTTTAGACACGGTCCTGAGTGTCTGATTTCTTGGTGTTGGGTGTTTTAGAGGTTTAGATGGATATGTTGCATTTCTTCATGTTGTATGGATGTTTTAAAAATTAAAAATGTCATTGTATTGCTAATTTCTACCAGACTTTCGTATGTATATGAAAAAACGAAAATTAAATTATATTTATATCTGGTATAGAAATTATAATTTGCATATTATTTTGTTGTTTGAATGCACCTTAAAGATTGCATGTATCTGGTTTACTTTATGATTGGTGGTTTATACTTGGGTAGTTAGGGGACATGAATATCAATATACTCTTTCTCTCCTACCATTTTGCATAATGTCTTGCATCCTAGCGCAAATTTTGATACCCGAAACACTCTAAGCCTCACCACTAAAAGCCTTGAATACCTTGCCTGAATTCCTGATTACGAGTTCTTTAGTGAAAAAGTTTCACGCTTATCTTGAATGAATGTAGAGAGTTATTAACATGAATGCTGAGTTTGTAGGTTCATATTTTGGAGTATGGATGGGTTTCGGAGGTCGTGCAGAGATTTCTGAGGAGAATGTTCTAACTGTTTTAAGTCTATATGGTTAGCGAAGGTAGTGCAGAGTAAGGTCTACTAATAGCGTAATATCCATTCAGTTTTAAAACTTCTTTTCCCGTAGGCTTAATCTTCGTTTCCTTTACTTGAGGACAAGCAAAGATTCAAGTCTGGGGGATTTGATGTGTTAGCATTTTATAGGTTTTTATTACGGTTTTTAGTCGAGAAATATGGTTTTTAGTATGTATTTGACTCTCTTTTGAGCGGATTTGTGTTCTTTAGTGTTTGTACAGGTTTCAAGCTTGAATGTACGGAAAGATCATATTTTGGACGGATTTCAAACATCGAGTGAAGTGTTAAAGAAGAGAAGAAATATCGAGACAGTAGGACAGGGATCGATCGATCCCTATCCATGATCGATCGATCCTTGTCCCGATTTTCGCAGACCAATTTTGAAGAACCAAACTAAACTTATCATGAACCAGATTTCATAACAAAAACCTAGACTCGTGTTTACACTTTCATTATGTTGTTTTTTTTAGTTTTGAGAGCAAGAGAGAGATTGGTAACCCTTGTGAGAAGAGTCATCTTCCGTACTTCTAATCTGAGAAAATTTTTGAACCTTTACTCTTTATTGTTGATCAATACAATCATGTCTCTCTCTCTTATTTGATTTGTGTTTGTTCTCTGATCATGAGTGAGTAATTTGCTTGTTGGCTTTAGGGTTCTCACATAGGGATTACATGAATGGTTGACATAGAATATTATGATTAGGGATTTAATCAATTGGATCTTCATCTAGGATTGTTCTTAATGATGAAACTAACTTGATCACTTAGTTTTTGATCTTAGGTTGTTTAACGCCTGGAAAGTGTTCGATTAAATGCCTGAATGAATCCTAAATGAGCAATTTATCTTAAGCCAATGGAAGTTGATGTTTAAGTGAATTGTGAACCTTTCAAACCTGTTTAGAATGCATGATTTGAATATGAGAGTTAAAGGAAGTTAGTCTCAAGCTTTCTAATACATAAGGAATTGATACTACATTAGTAGATCAATTCTATATTAGTGTTTGAGTTCAAGATGGTTTATAACTTGTTCCCTGATCATCAGTTCGAATCAACAATGAAATGTTTCTCTGAGAATAATCAATGCCCAGCTCTTCTTTGATTGATTTACAACCATTTCTCGCTTGTTTGCTTGTCTGCTTCTTTATTTTCGATTTACTGCATTTTTTTTCAAAACATCCTTTTCGCTTTAGCCTGTGTTTGATCTGAAGTTTTACATGCTACCTTTGGTCTTTGTGGATTCGATCCCGAACCACTACATCAAACTTTCTATGCACTTGTAGTGTTATCTCAGGCAAAAACCTGAGCTATTAGTCCGCTCCTTGTAGATTCTTGTGTTCTCATAAGCATTCAAGCATATCTCATCGAGTTCATTGATCTGAATCATCCGCTTCTCAACTGCAGGGTTGATGTAGAAATTCATCAACTTCGTAGCCTATAGTCCACAGTACTCTAGCTCAACAGGCAAATGGGAAGACTTCCCATAGATTAAATGGTATGGAGTTGTGCCTAAGGGAGTCTTAAATGCAGTACGGTATGCCCATAGTGCTTCATCGAGCTTTGCAGCCCAATCTTTCCGTGTTTTGCCAACTGTCTTCTATAGAATTCCCTTGATTTCCCTGTTGGAGATCTCAACTTGACCACTAGTTTGAGGATGATAAGTTGTAGCTACCTAATGTCGAACTCCATGCTCAAATAACCTGTTGATGAAGTGAGATCCTCCATCACTGATGACAACTCTGGGAACTCCAAATCGCGGGAAGATCACTGATTTGAACATCTTCAAGATGACCTTGGCAACATTTGTAGGGCTAGCCAGCGCTTCAACCCATTTGGACACATAGTCACAACAACCAAGATGTATTGATTTCCATAGGATGGTGGGAAAGGTCCCATGAAATTAATACCCCAAACATCAAATACCTCTACTTCCATGATGAAGTTCTGAGGCATTTCATTGCTTTTGCAGATATTGCCTTTTCTCTGACAAGCATCACACTTGGAAACGAAATCATGGGTATCTTTGAACATAATATACCACTAGAAACCTGCTTGTAATACCTTCGAAACCATCTTGAATATAGCGAAGTGTTCAGGATACTCTGAATCATGGCAATGATAGAGAATACCCTGAACTTCTGACTTTTAAATACACCTGCGAAAAAAGCCCATCAAAACATCTCTTTTAGAGAAATGGATCATCCCAAAAATAGTGTCTGATGTCTCTGAGGAACATTTTCTTCCCATAGCCTGCGAAATTTGATGGCTCTACTTTTGAACTTAGATAGTTCGCAAAATCTGCAAATCAAGGAATCTCGTCATAGATCTGTCTAATGCGAAAAATATATGCTTTGTCCAGATACTCATCCTCCAACAAGGTTATCGTGTAAATATTCTCCTCTAAAAGACTATCATCAAGTGGAGTTTCAGCATCCACTCGCAGACGAGAGAGGTGATAAGCTACACTATTCTCGATGCCCCGTTTGTCACAAATTTCCAGATCGAATTACTGTAACAGAAAAATCTATATCCACAGTCTCAGTTTAGCATCTTCTTGACATAAGACACATCAAAGCCGCATGAAAGGTATGAACAATGACTTTGGATCCCACCAAATATTGTCTGAACTTCTCAAATGCATAAAACACAGCTAAGAGCTCCTTCTCATTAGTTGTTGATGTGTCAGTATTTTAATATGTTTTTAGTACAAGATTCAGATTGATTTGGCGCGGTTTTGCGTTCTTTGTTGTTTTTACAGGATTCGAGCTTGAATGTGCGAAAAGGAAGCATTTTGGATGGATTTCAAGCCTCGAAGGAAGTGTTCGTGCAAAGCTGGAAAATACCATGATTTTTGACACAGATCGACTGATCCAGGGACATGGATCGATCGATCCCTGTCCTTATTTTCAGACACATTTTACGAAGAACCAGATCGAACTTATTTCAGACCAGATTTCATCAAAAAGACCTAGACTCGAGTTTCTCTTTACATTATGCAGTTTCTGAGACTTTGAGAGCAGAGAGAGTGAGTTTGTATCCTAGGGAGAAGAAGCATCTTCGTTCTTCGANTTCGATTGAGAAGCTTTCTGAACCCTCTTTTTACTCTTGTTTTTGATTAATACAATGATGTCTCTCTCTGATTTGATTTGTGTTGATTCTCTGAACTTGAGTGAGAAGTTTAATCGTTTGGTTTAAGGCTCTCACAAAGGGGATTCATGATTTGTTGATATAGAATCACATGATTAGAGATATTATCTAATGGATCTTCATCTATGGTTAATCGTAATGCATGAAACTGAATTAATCACTTAGTTTCTGATCTTAGGTCATTTAACTGCTGGAACGTGAATGTTTAAATGCCTGAAATAATTATAGATGAGCAATTCTTCTTAAGCCAACAGAAGTTGATGTTTAAGTGAATTGTGAACATATCAAATCTTCTAGTATTGCATGACTAGAAATCGAGGGTCAACGAAAGTTAGTCTCGAGGTTTCTAGTGCATTGGGTGATGATACTACGGTAGTAGATCAGTTCTAGATTAGAATTTGAGTTCAAGACGGTTCTTAACCTCTTCCCTTGTCTATAATTTGAATCAACAATGAATTGTTTCCCTGAGAATACCCGATGTCCAACACTTCTTTGAATTGTTTACAAACTCGTTTGCTTGCTGCGTTTGTTTGCTCTCTTTAATTTCGACATTTGCATCTCTCAAAAGACATCTTTTTTATCCTTAGCCCACTGCTTGATTTTGATTATTCGTGCTACTCTTTGGTCTCTGTGGATTTGATCCCGAACCACTACAAGGTACATCAGTACGCTTGCAGTGTTATCTCGGGTGAAAACCTAAGCATATCAAGTTTTCTGGCGCCGTTTCCGGGGACCAATAGGGTCTCTTAGAACTTAGGATCATTGCGTGCCTAAGGCATTTTTCTTGCGCAATATGACACTCCGGAGGCCTTCTATATGAATCGTGCTGGAATTCGTCCGCCTCCCATTGAGAGGAGAGACTTTGAGATCAAGACTGGTCTCATTGACTTGGTGCAGTAGAACCAGTATCATGGGTTGCCATCTCATAATTCAATTCACCATCTGGATAGGTTTGAAGCCATCTGCAACACTATTCAGCACAACGGAAATGTAGGTTGTTCATTTTCTCTCTGATTGACAAAGCTACAAGATGGTACAATAACTTGGAGCCTGATTCTCTTAGGACTTGGGACGAGATCAAGGCTGCCTTCCTTGGGTATTTCTTCACGAAATCTCGGTCTATGTCTGTGAGGAACAAGATTGCAGGATTTCGCCAACTGAATGCTGAGAGTTTTCATGCAGCTTGGGAGATATTCAGAGAGTATCTGAATGATTGTCCTCATCATGGATTCACATATTGGAATCTCCTCAACATTTTCAACAATAAAGTTGAGGAGAAGTATCAGAACGCGATGGACACTGCTAGCAATGGGGATTTTAGTACCAAGACTGTGCATGAAGCTTTTGAGTTGGTGAATAACATGGCAAACAGTCAGGCAAATCGCAGATCAGACTTTGAGCGTGGTAGAGGAGTTGTGTCATCTGATGCAAAGAGAATTGATGATCTACAGCCTAAGCTCGATGAGTTAATGAGGAGATATCAGCAGAGTGTGAAATTTGTTTGTGAGCAGAATGAAGCGCCTGTACATCAAGAGTAGAAGATGGGACAGATGTACCAGGAGTACATGTCTGATGAGCTGGCAGATNAGAGTGTCTTCAACTCTGGTTTTCAGAACAAGAATCATAACAATGGCTTCGAAAACAGTGGCTTTAGGAATAGTGGCTATCAGTAGAAGCAGTTTGGTTCAAGAGGATTCAAGAACAATTATCAGTTGGGGTATCAGAATCAGAACCAGGGAC
>OVAN01014523.1:222-11977 GCA_900406275.1 Anastatica hierochuntica | reverse complement strand
GTGGAGCTCCAATGGATGTAACCGCGGTCTCCATTGGGTTGCATAGGACAAATTATGTATACCAAAAGAGAATGGAGGCCTAGGCTTCAAATCTATGGAGGATTTCATTACAACCTTATTGGCTAAACAATTATGGAGGTTAATTCAATTTCCTGGATCACTAGTGGCTCGGGTTTTGCGTGGTCGGTATTTCAGGAAGATTCATCAGTTAAACGCAAGGAAGCCTCATTCATTCTCTTTCGGTTGGAAGAGTATTCTCTCAACTCAGGATTTTCTTAGATAAGGCATTAGGATACGTATAGGGTCTGGGATAAACACATCAGTTTGGCATGATCCATGGATTCCAGATGATATTTCCCGACCAGAAAGAGGTCAGGGTAGCCTGAGGTATCCTACGTTAAAGGTACAACAATTGATTGACCCACAAACGAAAGACTGGCATGTGCCACTTCTACAAGAATTATTCAATCCAGAGGATATTATCCTTATTAGGGGTATTCATCCGAGCCGCACCATTACGTACGATGATGTGGTTTAGCATTTTACCAAGTCGGGACATTATACTGTTAAATCGGGCTACAAACTCCTTAACTCTCTGGAGATATCTCGAATTAATAATAATGGCTGGTGACCAGGTTTAGAAGCTTTGAAAGCTTTCACTTGGAAAATAAAATGTCGTCTGAAAATTCAACATCTTCTTTGGCAAATTGTAANGGCATCATGAAAAAAATGTAAAGAGGGGGGGGGGGGGGGTTCATTGTGATACAATTTGTAAGTGTTGTGGCTCCTGTGTGAAAACAATTAATCATATCTTTTTTGAGTGCGTCTCGATCCAGCACATTTGGGATCTTTACAAGGACCAAACAGGAAAGAAAGCATTTCCTTTTGATGCACTTTACACTAATATGGCCTATCTTTTTTGGCAAAACCCGGTGCGAACTCGGGATAGCGATCATCCCGATCTCTTTCCATGGATAATTTGGCTAATTGGAAAAGCAAGAAATAAAAAGGTTTTCCAAGGAGTACAGTTGGATGTGGCGGAGTTACTCCGTTCAGCAGAGACAGATGTTATAGCTTGGAACAAAGCACAAATTGCTTTCCCCTTGGAAGAGGATAGGCTCTGTAGCGAACCGAGCACTCCGGATGGTTTACTTTGCCGAATAGATGGTTCATGGAAACAATCGGATCTTACTTCAGGACTTGGATGATGCATACAAGACTAATAGCTATCAAATATAATCGCTTGTCTCCCTCTGATTCTTCAACTTGATCATCATCTTCTTCTTCTTTTGTCTTCAACCTAATATAAATATATCATCAAAATGTTTTTTTATTGGTTTATATAAAAAGAAAAAACCACATGAAACAATTAAAATGCTTAGCGTATACTTATCTTCAAGATTTTCAAATGAATCTAAGTCTTGCAAATCTAAAAAGATTGTCATATAAACTTTGAGTTTATGGTAGCATTGTTGGAAAATAAGCGAAAACTAATTAAATGATGTTGTTATTGTATATAATCAAAAGTTTATTTCACAATTTCATTATTATGCAAATAACACTCCTACTTGAAATCAAAAGAAAAATATTATACAATCAATATAAATAACATTGTAAAAGAAAATAATATAAGAATGTGAACTAAAACTAAATAATCAAAAATTAGAAAGAACACTATTGTATAAAATATAAAAAAATATAGCTATAAATTGGAGAAAAGTAGATGTTTCAGATTAATAGAATAGTATGATCTTTTATAGTGAGTGGGAAGAAAATTTAGAATTTTTAAAGAGAACTTTTTTTCTTAGCTTGTTGCAAAATTTTTCCATAAAATAATATTATTTTTGGAAGCTTGTAAGAGAATTTTAATATAAAAAAAATTAATGTACTCCCTCCGTTCTAAAATATAAATATTTTAAGGTTTTTCCATGAAAGTAGCAATTTTTTCTTTTCTTTAAAAAATTACTTTATAATAATAGATATTTTTTTTAATAATTTCGCTACGGAACATTGCTTCACAACAACATAGTCCTTTAGTTAATATTTATTTATATAATATAAAATTTAGAAAATTGAAAAAAAACTTATCTTTTGGAACAAAACTAAAAGTCTAAAAAGACTTATATTTTGGAACGAGAGAGTATCTTTTAAATTATTTTTGGAAAGATCGTAAATTTGTGTTTTGAAAATCCTCGTGCTATTCATCAGAAAGTTTGTCATATAAATCGTTAAAATTTATAATATATGTGGTTAAATATTAATTTTCTATTAAATAGGTTTACTCTTTTATTTTCCAAATAAATTGTTTACTTCTATTGATGTGATTTAGTACATAATTTAAACTTTTGATATTATCATCATAAATTTTATAATAAAAAATAAATTATCATATTCTCTTCTAACACATATAATTAAGATGATTAAATACAAATATGATTTAATACTTTTTCTATTATAAATTTCGAAACACATTAATTACAGAGTAATTGAAAATTGATAAAAGAAAATTTATAAGGTTTCCAATAATTAAATACATAGAAATAATATATGATTTCTTCTAATATTTTAATTTCTATGTATGTCTCTAACATGAATTTTAAGTAATATTTTACTCAATATATAATAATTTAAATGATTATTTATAATGAAATATTCATTGAAAATTTAAACCATAAAAAAATTTTATTTCAATAAATGTATACATTAACTATATATAATATATTTCATCGTTTTAAATAACAAATTTATTTTTTTTGAAACATTATATTTTTTACTTTACTGTAAATCATTTTCATTTTTTCAAATATGATCTAAAATTTTTTTGGATTAAATATTTTATAATACGATTGCACATTATATGTTATTATCGAATTTATGACAATTTTTCTATTATTTTTATTTATTAATTTAATATGGAAATTTTTTTACATCAATTAATGTTAACGTCAATATCACATGTATATAGAAAGTTAATCAATTCTTAATATATTGCAATTTGACCATAAATGAAAATATAATTTCTAGTTTAGTTAGTCAAATTATATGGAAAGTTAATATGTTTTGTAATTTATGATAATTCATAACTCCAATAAATGTATATTAAAATAGATAATACTATTGTTTCGTTGATGATTGAAATAACATTTTTTTAATAATTGTGAATATGTAAATTTCAGTAAAGATAAAACGTAAGAGTTTACATATAATTTTTAATATGTAAATTTCAAAAAATGTAAAACCTAAAAGTGTAATTATAATGTCCCTAATATCTCGTCCAAAAAAATTAAGAAATTTTTTATGTAATTATCATAATTATAATTTATATTATTAATTTGGTCACCATTACTTTTGATTTATATTATGACAAAAAATTACAAAAAANTTTAATATGTAAATTTCAAAAAATGTAAAACCTAAAAGTGTAATTATAATGTCCCTAATATCTCGTCCAAAAAAATTAAGAAATTTTTTATGTAATTATCATAATTATAATTTATATTATTAATTTGGTCACCATTACTTTTGATTTATATTATGACAAAAAATTACAAAAAATTATAACGTATATATTTTTATTGAATAATAATGTGTATATTTTTAAAGCATATTTTAAATATATATTTTTGTTGCAACTCTTAAGTTAGCAAGGATAAAAAATGGTATAAATTAAATAAACTAATGTTTGACAATTGAGTTAAGATTGTTGATTAAAGAAGAGTGTTTGGCAACTGAGTTAAAATGGTTCATGGTTAATTTGTTTATTTTAAAGATAAATTAAATAAATCAAAATTAAATTAAAATTCTAAATTCTTTCGACCAATCAAATTATAACGTTAATGGTTGAAAGCTCACGTATGAATGACACATAAACGAAAATCACTTAAGTGTACTTTGATTTAATACATAGAAGGATTGTTGTTCCCATTTAAACTCCATTACCTATTGTTGAAATCTTATATACTGATTCTATTTCCCTTTTTTCACTTTTTGTTTGTTATTATACATTTCAGTAGCTTCATCTGTTGCTATTAACTCTAGTCTTTATTTCCATTGCCCATTTATTTTCACTTTATGTTTATATTTTGTTTAATATATGGATTTTTTTTCGCCTAATTTTTTTTAATATATGGATATCATTGTATTTTAGTTATTTTTAAGATAGCTTATTCCTTATACCTTGTTTAGTAGATTCTAAATGTTTTCTTTATAAAATAAATAAATTTAAGTCTAACAGAAAGTTATATAGATAAAACTATGTTTCAGTTTTAAGAACATTTACTTTGAAATTTAGAAAAATATAAAATTTCAACTTTAGAAATTTTAATATTGTTCGTCGTGTTTTATATCGATCGAAGTTTACTTTAATGTACAACAAGTGATAAAAGATCCTACAAAACTGTATTCGAAAATAAAATTGAAAATCATTTTTATGTTGGTTTCAGGTCTCTAAACTCTTAGGCACGAGAGAAAGATTATCAAAGTTCTCAATTTTGCATTCCATGTTTTCCGTTCATTTTTCCGTATTATATCTTTTATTGTTAATTTGTTATATATATTCTTTACAAATTTATTGGTTATTCATATTATAGTAATTTCAGTCCTACAGTACCTACTTAATCACACGGATGAACACAAAACACAAGCAAGAGACGAAATGCAAGACAAAGCAAACTCGAAACCATGCAAATTGTTCATAAAACCACTATGCAAAATAATAGTATGCTTCAAGCACTTGGCGGTGTATACGTATAACGCATTGATCTTTTACTAAATTATATCATATATTGTCTATACATCGTTTTTGAGTTTGAGCAGCTGCCAAAAGAGAACAATATATTATATGCCGCCAATCGGTGGAATTTTCTTTCGTTCCATTTAGAATAATCAACGTTGTATAAAACTTAGCTTTATTTAAATAATTTTCATATTTCTAGAAGTTGACCACAAAAAAAAGGAAAAATGGATTAAAACTTAAGAATAAAATATTAGTATAAACACTATATTGAAAAGTTGTGCATGGCCGTTTATCACTATTGAGCGGATACGTCCAAGACATGGAACAATCCGACGTCGTTATTTTCTATAGGCCTGAGCATTTTGGATCGGGTAATCCGACTCGTCCTATACCCGATCCAAAATAATGGGTAAAGGTAGAATAAGAGCATTACGAATTATCCGTTTGAGTCATATTTTTTTGTTGAAACGAGTAAGAATCGGGTTAAGGTAATTATAAAAGTATCCATATTACTCGTTTTCATAGCTAAAAATTAAAAATTATTTATAGTATTAGTAATATTAACAATATTTCTCCTAGTTAGAATAACATTTTCTCATAAAAACAAAACGTGAAGTCTAATAAGAAAAATCGATCTATAAATTATTGAATATTATTTTTTTGTTTAGTGTAGTTTTGATTTTAAAATTAATAAGCGTTTTCTATGAAAGAATGTTCTAAAATAATATTATAGTATTATAATATTATTTTAACAATTGAATAATAATAATTATCCGACTTATTTATGATATAATACGAGTTAAGGCATTAAATGGGTATTGATTTTAGCTACCCGATCCGACCCTTACCCGACTCTTACCCATTAATATTACGGGTATATTTTGGGTAATGATTTTAAATACCCATACTACCCGTACCCGACCTTTACCCGTCTTTACTCGACCCATTACGCGTAATGCACACTCCTATTTTTTTTTATATGGAAATAGGCTTGTATTAGATTTAAACGACGATGTTTTTTTTTTCTATAGATGAAGAGGCGAGTAGATCAAAGAACTACCAAATGCGTTATGAAACGTCTTGGGTTAAAATTGTTTAAAATTTGATTGTCAAGATTAAACCATACATTATTCCGAGCAAAGCTAATGAAATGTCAAGATAAACAAGGATCATTCATTTCTTATAATATTTTAAAATAAGTTAACATACTATAAATATATATGATCATTTCTTCATTTTCTATATGTAAATTCTTCAACACTTAAAAAAAAACTTTTAAGGTAGAGAAGAATATCTTTTTATCAAATTTGGGTGTGTTACAACGGATATTTCTTATAAAAAAAAAAAGAATATCTTTTTATCTTTCGTTTATCCAACCAAAAAACCTTTTGGTGTAGTAACTCGATCTCTTGTTCTCTATGGAAGCTCAACACCTTCATGCCAAATCTATAGCTGAAGAAGAATGGTCTACAGGCTTTTGGGATTTCTTCTCTGACTGCAAAAATTGTAATATATATATATATATAACAATAAAACCAAAAAATATAAATAAATATATATGTATATATATATTGACCTCTTATATCATATACTTACTTCTTTTTTTGTGCACACATCATATACTTACTTCATTATCTATTTATGTTGAGTATAATAACTAATAAATTACCTCAAATCCCTTACTTTTATCTATTTCTTACGAACGATCAGTAACGAACGGGGAAACTAAAGCTCAAATTATCAAATGGGACAGGTTGTATCACATGTTGGTGTCCATGCATTACCTTTAGCCAAATAGCTAAAATTATAGATCGCGGATCCAGTGGTAAGTAATTTGTATATATATATGTATACCTAAAATTAAATATACTAAGTGAGTTTTTTTTTTCAAGTTTGAAAAAGGCGAGTGATAACACACTAAGCAATTGGTGTTTTCAAAAATGCAGCGATAAGTAAGGCCGGGGCATTCTATACATGTATAAGCATAATAGGATGCGGATGCATCCACTCATATCTCTATAGAGGCAAAATGAGAGCTCAATACAATCTTCCTGGTAGCGATTTTGGAGATTTCTGTAAACATTTCTTATGCGAGATATGTGCTTTAGCTCAAGAATATCGCGAGCTCAAAAACCGCGGCTTCGATATGAATCTCGGTATGTATAATTCGGTATTTTATTATACATATAAATTAATTTTCTTTTTTTTAGTTTGATAGGTATTTCTTATCTAAACATTTTATTAAAATGTTGGTATGATCATGTCGTGTTTTAGGATGGGAGGAGAACATGGAGCGGCAACAGAACCACAGTGTTGCGATGGGTGCTCCTGTTGTCCAAGACGGCATGACCCGCAAAGGGTATATGTCTTTTGGTGGTGTGATAAATAAGTGGCTTTTAACTTATCTTTATCAAAAATAAATGAGAGGTTTTTGTTTATCCTCTCTGTCATGTTGTTTATTTGTGTTGTTATTATTCAGCTGTTAGAGCACGATTAGTGTTGGGGATCTTAACTCAAGTTTTTAGAAAACATATATTAAAAATTTTAAAAAGTGGGAGAGAGGAAGAGAGACGGTTCTTCCATCCCTTAAATAAGAACCGATTTTTATTTTGTTCTGTTTTTCTTTGTTAAATAAAAATAAATAATAATTGCAACAATTTAAATAATAATATATTTATTTTTGTAGAATCCATATTGGTTTCTAAAAGATAATCGTGGTCTTAGTCTGTATAGTTATATTTTTAATGAAGGAATCACAAATTATTCAAAAGAAGTTAAACAATAGAAGAAGAATATTTCTCAAATATATGAGTTTGAAATATGAAGACACCGAGAGCATTCTAATACTATGTGCCAACATCATAACTAAAAAATAAAAAAACAAACCTAGTGACCAAGACTCTTATAAATTTATATACAACTGTTTTTTTTTTGACAATATTTTAACCCCTAAAAAAGAAAGACAAATTATGGCTTCAATCGGGGGACCATGCGTAGATCTTTGTGTACGACAAAATTTTAAATAAGTCATTTGGATGCTTTAAGAAAACAATGCATTTTTAGATTGACATTGAGTTTCAAATATATGACACCAGCTAGAACAGTAAAGAAATACTTAATCCAATCCAAAAAAGAAAAAAAAGCTGTATGGCTCTCTTCTCTCACCTCTGAAACAAAAGCTCAAATCGGAAAACGCCTTTGTGGCCAGTATCTGGTGGCTTTCAGAGCATCTGCTCCGGCCTCCTAACTCTTTTTTTGTATTTTTGTTTGGTGCTTTCGGTAGGAGCGCTTTTGGATTTTTCAGAGGAGCGTAGTTACTGGAGTGGACGCCTGAGATTGAGAGGAGAGAAGGGCTTCGAGGACAGGTCCAGATCTATGCTTTCAGGTAGTCAAGCGACTCTTTTTTTCTCTGGGTCTGTGCTCTTCATGTCTTCTCGATTTGCGCTTCTTAGGGTTTCGTTCGCCCTTCCTTCTGGAGATGTCGGGGTAGTGAAGGTTTCAGTTTGGTTTCATCTCAGCGAGGTGATTCCAGTCCTCCCGTGGGTCCTTTGGTTTGTTATGTTGCGCTCACCATTCATCCCAGTTAAGGATTTTTGAAGAGTCTTGTCGGAGCCACCGTAGGTTTCTCGGTATAGTCCTTGTTGTCGGATGTGTTTGTTATGGGTGTGAAGCCATTTCATTTCGCTAGATCAGGTTGTTGTGTGCAGGTTCCTTTGGTTGGTGTTGGTCGATCTTGTGTGTTTGGTGAGTCTGTGGGTTTGCAAGGTCGATAGTCCCAGCTGTATTGGAGTCTCGGCATTTGTTTTTCTTTAGTGAAGAACTTTGGTAAGCGGAGTGATGGATTGCTTGGAAGTGTACTTTTCCTTGGTTGAAACGACGGTTGCTTTTCCGATTTTCTTGGTAAGGAAAAGGAGCTTCGGCTCACTAGCTTCTAGTCGAGGAGTATTCGATTGCTAAATTGTGCTTTCTTCGTCTACTCGTGGTGTGGTTTATCGATGTGCTCGTGGCTTCTAGTCAAAAAGAAATATAATGAGTTTCGGTTGCTCTTGGCTTCTCTTCTGTGAAGCAATATAATGGGTGTCTCCTTCATCCCAACACTTCTTTGGAGTTTTATTCCGCTATATCTAGTGTTGCTTTGTTGATGTTTCAGATCCCATCTTCTATATATTTCAAGCATAGTTTTCATTTTGTTTTAAACTCTTTTGACTCTGGGGGTGTTCATATAAACTTGCCGAAACCCGTCCGCTTGTAGCTCCGGAAAGATTGAAATCTTTTTTGGCTTAGAAAATCAATCAGTGTATTATTCATAAGGTTATTATAAATAAAATTAGATGGGAAAAAAAGAGACCAGCTAGAAATTGTCTATCTTAAACTGTTAAACAATACAGTACCTATTGTTAAAATCTAGGTGAATACTCTTGTATACGCGCGGTAATGTTTTGTTATGCTTTTTGATTTGTGTTTAAATCTGTGTTTATAATTTCTCTTTGTATTATCAAATGATTAGAGTCTCTCTAAAAATTGGACGCAATCAACCGCTTCTATTGGAATACATGTGGAATAACACAGTATATCTTAATGAGGAGTGAAATAGCAAAGATAGTAACAAGCGGTGACAAATTACAACATATCCATCGGTAAGAATAAACATAATATAGTTTAGTGTTAACGACTTGAGGTTGCACTTCTCCGCGGAGGCTGGAATTTTTTCTTAAGATCATATTCATATAGTAGCAAAAGATTTTTACCGGTTTAACAAGTATACCAAGCTGAGACCATGTTATGACCTCTTGAAGTAATGCAAGTGTTCCATATACACCTGCAATTACAATGCACAAGTAACTCTTTTATCTGTAGGTTTAGAATTTTTTTTTGTTATTATCATATGGCCTCGTACAATCTATATGTAATTTGTAGTAAACAAGACACTGAACAATTACAGTATGCCTCTAAATTAGTATATATAAACCTATATCACATGAGTTTTATAAAATCTATACACATCAAAACTCTCATCTTTCTTTTTCTTCCAAAATCATTATAACACGTAAGGCTTGGAAGCTTGAACAGATGCTTGCTTTGCCAATTTAATTGGTTTGTTAGCACATCTATATGACTTTCAATGACTCCAACAACGCGGTATTCTCTTCTCGACTCTTTCTTTAGTCTTGTATCTTCCTTATACTAAGAGGACATATCACTGTCCTGAAGAGAGCATCAAAAGCAATTTGCCAAGCAAGATGCATAATCTAATAAACATATAACATGAAACTTACAATGTCGTAAGACCAGGAAGATTGTAGAAAGTGGTTTTATTTGGTCCTTCTTTGAGTTTGTCCTCCCAATACTAATCATAATCTCTCACTTTCTAGAAAAATAACTTTGCCCGTAGAAAGAATTCCAGTAGACTTCCCATCCATCAAAGTCATATTTCTCACTAAAACACCTACCAAAACAAACAATTAGAGTGAAGAAGCTATAAGCATCTCAAATTAAACAAAGCTTTCGTCAAGAATGACAATAAGAAACTTTCACATGGTGTTCTTAGATTTTAAGAACTTATGTAATAAAATATTTTTTTAAGAGCTTCCTAATAACTTCTCTATAATCATGCTTTTAGAAGAAATCCCCGCGAGGAACATCTAGAGATGATCAAAACATCATTTTATTTTCGTATTTCATGCTTAATCGTTTCTTGATGCATCAAGGTTTTATTTTTACAAAATGCTTATCTCTAATCTACTTAAAAGTGTCTAAATCACAGTTTGGCTCTTGATCCAGTAGGAGGTCAAATCTCTTAGACATAGGGATTTGTGGGATTTGATTTTTTGCTCCATGTGCTTGTGTCTTTTGTACCGTTAGAGCCAATATGTTCTTATTAGTAAAGGATTGACTGTGGGAACCGAAATTCACACTGTTAATGTTATGTGGTTCACGGACTCTCTGTGGCCAAAAAGCGATGAGATCAGTCGATGAATACGAGAAATTAGGTTAAAACTACGAAACTAAACTGCGAGCACAATAAGATAGAAATCGTGAGTAAATTAGATACGAAAACAGACTGCGATATTGAAGTAAATAAGATTCCAACTACGATACAAAGATGTGACAGGATGGAATCAATACGAGACAGATTGCGAAGCGAGATGCATATAACAACGATAAAGTAACAGGATTCGGATAAGTAAAACGTAAGCGAAGAACAATACGAATACGAAAGTAAATCGTAGATCTAAACAAAATCGTAAATGAAGAACAACATGAAAGTAAACGAAGAACAACTCGTCAAACACAGTTAAGAAAGAAAGTAAAGAGGGATCTTATTCGAATTCGTGGTCTGAGAGTGCGCAACCGGTGTTTAAGCCGTGGCCGCAAGATCTGCTGGCGAAGAATCCCTAGAACTACAGCGTAGACTCGTTACCTAGTTGAGACGCAGCTCGCTAACGACTACAGAAATAAGAAACCCTAGTTTTTTCTAAGTGTTTTGCAATGACGAGAAGTCCTCTCGAAAGTTCTGTCGCCNCTAGAACTACAGCGTAGACTCGTTACCTAGTTGAGACGCAGCTCGCTAACGACTACAGAANTTTCCGTATTTATCTCGAATCTTGACTTTAATCGCGAAACCTTAGTAAACCGTCATTGTAAATGGGTCGGTTCTCGCCCGAAATCGTAAGTGGACTGTTATCACGGATTGGGCCCTTTTGGGCCGTTTCGCGGCTAAGTGACTTTTACGATTTCTTTCGGAGAAACAATTCCTCGTAAGACCATGCGGTGATAGTCTCGTGGAATGGTGAGACCGATCGTATAGTTTAGACTCTTCTGGTATTTAAGTTAACCGTCATCATTTTATACGATCGATATGGAATCCCACGAGAAGGATGAATCCTTACGATTATCGTCGCAACGGTTTGACGAAAACTCCAATCGAGACGAAACGAGAGATGATCAAATGACGATTCCAAGGAGATGATGATCGGAAAGGATGTGGTTCAGTCAACGGATAACGGTTGAACGCTGTCC
>OVAN01014522.1:0-11980 GCA_900406275.1 Anastatica hierochuntica | reverse complement strand
GCAGATGAGAAATATTTATATTTATACACATAAAAATGTGTTTTTCTAAATAGACTAAAACAAAACAATTTTTGTTTCAATGATCATAACCAGTCTCTTTTTTTAAAAAAACGTCTGAGGTTTTATTAGAGCAAGAGACACTATGGTTTTAACTAATACAAGGTTTAAAACAGAGCACGAGAGCTCGTAATAATGGTGAAGCAAAATCAAAAACAAACAGCACCAACTACTAAAGGAAGGAGATGACAGTTGCTAAACCTGTGAATCTTGGATCAAACGCTCATGAATCCAAGACTGTTTACCGAGAGCAAGGTAACCTTGAAATCTCTCATCTCGTGTAACACTCTTTGCGATATCTTGAGCTATCGAGTTCGCTTTCAAATGTTCCTGAGCAAATTCACAACCCTCAAATCAGAGCTAATCCTCTTCATATCCTCAGTAGAACTGCGGTATCAAGGCCATTCCTTTTTGGCTATGTTAACAGCATCAATCGCCCCTTCAGAATCTGAAGCTATAATCAGCTTTCTAAGACGGAGATCCTTCAAGCTTTGAATTTGCCATCGTATGCATTTCAATTCTGCAAAGATTATATTTTGAAAGCACGTGTAAGTATCTCTAGCTTGAAAACAAACATTCCCCTCATGATCTCGAGTGACTCAAACATAACCAATATGAAGAGGGGAGTTCCTTTTTTTTTCGCCGAAGAGGGGAGTTCCTCTAGCGTGAAAATGAACATTTCCCTCTTTAAATTGTTTCAATCAAGAGTTTTAAATAATTAAATGTGACAAATATAATACAAATTTTAATCCAGCAGTATCATATCCCTACCATCAAGTATAAAAAGTCACGCCTCTATAACTCTTGATACAAATTATTTTAATAATAAATACATAATTTTGAGCAGGATTAAGACGATCCAAAATCTGTTGGAGGAAGGAAACGGTTGAATCTTACGATGCCACGCAAGAAATTAAAATAAAAACCGGGTCAAGCCACACAACCAGCCTGACTATTTTTCGGCATTTTTCCCCTAAATCGAGATAATTCTGGCTACTCCACGTCACCAACGCTTTATATATAAATGCACAGACATAGTTAAATTTCATTAATTTAACTTTTAGCCTCTAAAATAAGTATTATTTGGTCTACTGATCTTTTTAGTATATCGTTTCCTCGTTGGAAGATGTAGATGAAGAAAACCACCTTTTGTTCAACTTTTTTTTTATTTTTTTTTATTTTGTCTTCACTTAATTTATAAAGAGGTTATACCAACATTCTCCAATGCAAGACCAAAATGTTAAGATAAATTTACACGGTCATTACAATTAATAAAGGTTTTGACAAGTTATTTGGTCATGAGAATGTGTCTATCTCATGAACCATACTTCCTTCAATTTTTTTGTGATCCGCATGATAGGTGGTTATAATAAATAGAAAATATAGTTTCAATATTAAAATTTAAAATTAGTAACTCATATAACTATAACATGTATATTTAGATTTTATATTAGATCCACAACTTTTTATATCTAAAATCATAAATCATATTTTGTAAACCATAATATAAAAAATATAAAATTAGTAACTCATATAATTATAACCTGTATAATCTACATTTTTAGAAATATATAACAAACAAAACTCACAATTAATTGTTAGAAATGAAAATAAGAAAACATGGTCAGAGATTGGATATTCGGGTCGGGTTCGGGTTGGTTCATTCGTGCCTCACGTTTTCGATCCTAGACCTTAAGATCCATTCGGGTACTTTTCGGTTCGGTTCAGGTCGGTTATACTTCGGTTCAGCCTGTTTTGGTACTTATATAAGGAACCGAAAATACACAGAAAACTTTCGGATTCGGTTCCAGTTTAGATTTTTCGAGTACTTAAGGTATTTCAGATTCCTAAATTACTCAAAATACCACCAAAAATGCAAAAGTACATTAAAAATACACTAAAAATACCTAAAAGTATGTAAAAAATAAAATTATGAAAACATCCTAAAATTTCAAAAAAAAATATATATTGAAAATATCTAAAAATATATGAATTATCCTAAAATAACTAATTTAATCAAACTTATCATTGTAATTTGGGCATATGGGTATCAGATATTTCAGATATCTATTCGGATATCGGATATTTCCGGATAATTATTCTGGTATCGATTCTGTTCGGGTAATACCTAATATCCGATATCCGTTAGAGTAGGCACTTGAGATCCATTTGAGTATACAACTTATTTTGGTTCGGATTCGAGTGCATTTTCTTCGGTTCTGGGTATTTTGCTCACCCTTATTTACATTACATCTCACATTGTTTTATTCAATGAGATTTAACATCGTAGTTCTCGTAGTTCATAATTTTGTTATTGTTTTGAATCTGATATGCATGATGAACACGACATGAGACTCTAGTTTATTACGTTCTGGATTACTGATTATGATTTGATACAATCAAAAGCTTAATCTTAGTTTTATAACTGGATTAACTTGCCTCTAATGGTTAAGCTCTTTTTTTTTTCACTAACATATCAATGGTGACGTCACTATACAATAACAATCCACAAAAAATTACGTACATCATCTAATGACTTAGAAAGTTTGCATCAAACAACCATCTATTCTTTGTAGAAATGATTGTATATTTATGCAGACTAAAACAATATTTTTATACTTTATCAAGTGTATACTTTTAGAATTAATAATGTGATTACACATTTGGTTTACGAAGATAATGATACAATGTGAATTGACAGATATTAAAAAAGTTGCATTTACATAAAAGAAAATATATATTTGCATAAATGAATTTTTTCAAAAAAATCTATGCACAATATTCTAATTTAATATGATAAATTATATAAACTTAATTGTAACAGATAACCCCAATTAAGATCCACTAGAGTTTTGACCCACGAAACCGCGCGAGTTTTTTTTTAAAAATTATATATTATGAACTATATTTAGATTTTTCGAGTATCAGGTTTATAATTTTCGGTTATTTGAGTTCCGGATTCGGGTTCAGGTTCAAAACTTTTAAAATTTTCAGTTATATCGAATTCTGGGTTCAATTTAGATTTGAAATTTTCGAACTTTCAGGTTTTCTCGGATACTCGTATGAGTTCAGTTCGGATAATATTCAATTCCCGGAATACCATGAAACAAAATCTGTTAGAGTATTTTAAAAAAACATCAGATGATTAAACTTAGATTTTTATAGTTTATATAAATTATTTATAAACTTTTGTTGATTTTTCTAAATTTTATCACTTTATAATTTTTTTTGAATTTTTGTAACAAATTTTATTTAGAAAATAATAATATGGTAATATGATTATTTTAAAGTTTATGAATTTATTATAATTTCGAAAACGAATTGTATTTAAATTTTCTGAAAATTGACGACTTTAAATTGTATTGGTTTAAAATTTTGATAGTGACTAAGTGAAAAAGAATATTCTAATATGTTTGTTGGAATATATAAATATTTTAATTTATTACATACATTTAATAAAATTTTTAAAATATGCTTACTTTGAAAAATCACACATGAAAAAGTCTATATCTTCTGTTTTAATAAAATAGATGATATTATTTTCTATTTATAGTTTTCAATTTTGTGGAAAAAAATTGTAAGAAAAAAGAAATTAACAATCGATATCTAAACCATTTGTAGAAGAGGAAATATTTCTTAACTGTAAAAGAAAATAATTTTTTGAAACTTAACATATTTTCTTCTTCCTTTGACAATATGCATACATAAATCATATCAATTAAAAATAGAGAAATTATTCAAAATAACATCAATTTCATGATAAATGACTAGACTAGCATCATATATCTCTGACTTACTAAACTAACACCAATTTTAAAGCAAAAGTCTATTTACCCCTTATCTCTATATTTACCATTTAGTATTTTATATTAGTATTGAAAATGTAGAGGATTTATAATTTGTTTTCTTAAAAAAATTCTCCAAATACAGATTTGGATTTTGCCAAGACAACCATTTAAAAAAAACCCCAAATATCATTCTCTTCTTCGTAGAGAATGATACAAAAACTCTAAATCCCGATCTTCCAAATCATTCTTTTTGATAAAAATCAACCCAAAATCTCAACTCCATCACTTTAGTACACATCGACATCTCTAAATCGAGAGGATCTATGACGATATAGGTTTGTGTCACGTGAACAAACCCTAAGTTGCCATTGAAGCTCCACCAGCGAAAAATGTATACCTAAAGCTATTCTTCATTCTCTTCTTCGTCTTCTTCGATGAAAGAAGTTTCACCATGTCTAGAAAAGTTGTGAAATCCCTAAATACAAAACTTCCTCTAATTCGATTTATCCATTTATCTTAGCCCTAAAATTACAATCACTTCTCTTCTTCCCACACAAATATTTTGTCTCTAAAATTTTAACCACACCGGACATCACCATCGAAGAACTGACGGCGAGGGAACTCTTCCCTGAGGGCCGAACTCGAACCCTCACAATTGGTTGGAGGTCGCCATTGAAGATCCGAAAATAGTTGGTAGGAGGTCTCTTTTCCTTTTAAGGTAATTGGATTCCTTTTGCCTTGGGATTTATGTGATTGATTTCTATAGATTTTTATGTAGGCGATTGATAAATTTTATAAAACGACGGGGAATTTGATTTTGTCGGGCTATGTTTTTGCTGAGTTTAAAACCTGGAAAAAAATTGTCTTTGGTGTTCCTGGTGGAAGCTTTACATGTCTGATTTTGTTTCACAAACTTGTATGCTTCTGAAATTTTTATGTTAGAGCTTCACTGTTTGTTTTCTTGTTGTCTTAATATCGATTTGTTCCTTAATATAGTTTAGTTGCTTGTTTAGTTTTGATTTCCAGAATTTGTTTGACTTTAAACTGTGTCATAATTAACAATCTTTTGTAGTGTGGTTTTCTAATGTATCTTCCAATTGTCTCACAGATATGGCCTCATCATCGGCTGAGATAAAATATCCTCTTAGACGCTATGAGCTAGGAAACTGTCCGCTTCAAGGTAGGAGCATGAACCACAATTGCTACTTCTCTTCTTTTCAAAGGGTTAGAGAAGTTGTCGGGTTTGACGTGCGGAATTACTTGAAAGAATTGTCTATTGGATTCATACTCAAACTCAAGGTTATCGACTACATTTGGTCAGCTAAGCTTGTCGATTTCTTCCTCACCAATCATATTGAAGTCAATAGCAGCCATGAGCTTTGGTCGATCATTGGAGGGAAACCTATTAGGTTCTCCCTTCACGAGTTCGCTGAGATCACAGGTTAGTTGTTTTGTTGATAACTTTTTACAACATCATGTTTTCATCTTTCTGATTTGTTAACACATTCCTTTTTAATGTATGCATGCGTGAATTGTGAATCACTCAATATGCAAGCACCTATAGAAATAAATCATTGTCCATTCTAGGATGAGTCGAATGTTTCTCATAACGTAGGTCCTAAATTTAGTGAGTTGCATAAGGTTTTCGTAGATCCAGTTGAATGGCCATATGAGAAAAAAGGATGCTAGGGTGTTTGTGCATGTTAGCGATAGGCGTTTGTGGTATATCTCCTGGCAGTAGGATTCCATTAGATATTTCAAAGTTAGTACTAGACTCTGACAGGTTTGAAATACACTCGTGGGGGCGTGTAGCATTTACACGCATAGTAGATTCTATTAAAGTAGTTAGCCATGAAGGGAGCTTATCATACACACGTCATGGATGTATTCATATACTACAAATATGGATCTACGAGTCGGTCATAGGCATTGGTGAAAAGTATGAGAATAGAATAGAAGGAAACCAAGTACCTCTTCTCTCATGGCGCAGATCACGTAAACGTATTAAGATAGAGGAATTTATTTCTGATGAGATAAAAAAATTATGGGAAGGTATAAAGTATTTTAAAACTTTCTTGGAATTAGTAATTGTGTACTGATAGTAGTGTCTATAACACTTCCAATTTTGTGTTTCAGGTCCGTGTGCGCCATTGTGTTGAAAAAGAAATAGCTGACATGTATCCCGATTGGGGTATACGCGTTGAAGATGAAGCTTTGGACAAGTTGATTCAAGACATCCTTGGAGGAAAGCTTGATTCCGCAACCTAGGGTCCAATGACTGAGAATCCAATGAAAATAAAATCAGTTGTGGCGGCTAATAGTGATCTAGTGACAAAAAATGATGACATGAAGAGGACAAAAGTTGTTGGAGCCAGCTGTAATAGTGATGTGCCACATGTACGTTTAATCAAAGGGTTTATATCTTAATATTTTAAGACTAGTTTTGCTTTGTCTTTTAAGAATAAAATTTGAAGATTCGTGTGATTGTGATTGTGTTTGTGTTTTGCTTCACATGTGTCTTTCTGTTTTTAGATTTTTTTAAACTTTGAGTTATCAATTACAGGGTGAAAAACATAGGAGTAACTCATATGTGGAATACATAACTTTATTTACCCTTCTGGAAACAATAAAGAACCTTACGGCGAAAGCGGAGAGGATTGATGTGAGCATCACTGAGAGGGTGAGAAAAGTTGAAAAAGCTATTATCAACACTAAAATTGCCCCTTTGGAGGAAGAAATTAAGTTCTTGAGAGAAAAGGTTGATGCTGCTGAGAGAGTTGATGTACAAAACTCAGAGAAACATGTGGAGGAAGAGGCTGAAAGTAATGCGCATGTAAGTTGGAAATTCTATTGTTTTCTTATTTTCCTTTTTTATTTGATATTGAGATTTATATGCAATTCTTTTGGCAGTTTTGGATGGTCCAAACAAAGCAACCTCCTATAAAGTGTGTGGTAAAAGAGAAGAACAAATCAACCATGAAGAAGTGTGACAAGACGATGGAGAAGATAACTGCCGAGACGGTAGATCTTTAAGAACAAAAGACACCTACAAAGAAGAAGGTTGTTGGGAAGAGGGTTGACGACAAGAAGGATGGTGAGAATAAGCTGCCTCTTAAAAAAGTAAAGATTGAGGGCATCCCAACCCTCAAAGACATCTTCGTCTCTGATGAAATGTGGTCCAATCCTATTGACTATGGCGGCTAGTTGTGGGCAACTTCTAGATGTAATAACAGAAAAATGAAGATCGTAGATCAGCCACTACAAAAAAGAAAGCCGCAGCTAACTAAACATAAATGGCACCATTCATAGGGAACTCCACTGTGAAGAGGATCATTAATGGAGAAGGTTTGTCACCTGCAATGTATCATCCATTTGACAAGTTGGAAGAAGTTGCCTTGAAGAAGTTAATGGACTTCATTCACAGTTGGAAGAAGCAGGAGTAGCATTTCTGCAATGAGCCGATCATTCAGTTACGGAGCATGAATATTGAGCTACATACCCACGTACTGTGAAGTGAAGTGAATCCCCTATAGGTGATGGTCTAACTTTCCAGCTACATCTAGTTACCCAATACTTAATTTCCAAGAGCTTCAGTGTAGATCTATCCACATTGAAATCAAATTTCTTAATAACTGTTATAATTTTTAGACGTGTCTCCATTGCATCATTTGACTCGTAGTTATGTCCAACCTCTATATTAAGTGACGCTAAATCCATTTTAACATATAGATTAAAACCTTTCTGTTGATGATAAGTATGTTGTTTTTTCAACGGAAATTTTTGTCTCTCGTTTTCTTCACCATCGGAAATCCCATACAGAACAAAATCCTCGTCACTAAACGATGCACCATCAAAGTCATCACAGTAATCAAACCTATCTAATTCACCATCAGAATATTCGTCTGTTCCATCATGGATCACCTCCTCTGCTTGTTCAAATTTCTGAGACAGATTAATTATCTCTCTCTCTCTCTCTCTCTCTCTCTCACCTCTACACAAAGTCTAACCTTCTCAAAATTTAGTAGTCCTAGGAAATCGTGAAATTGTCTCGAATTTCCAACTTTGACAGGAGGTGTGTCTAGACTTAACTTCATCAATCGCTTCTTAAGCAACATATAACTTGTGAACAAAAAAAAAAGCAACATATAACTCAAACCGACATTGTAAACCCGTTCATCAATTTCAAAATCCTCATATACCATTTTAACAAATTCTTCGAAATTGGTTTTCTTGTTTGCTGCAATTAACTTGCTCCCACGTTTATTCTCTGAGTGAAATAGCCACCCATTGTTCTCAAAAATCCAATTTCCGCAAACAGTTATAATAGAATCCTTCGTTTGATTGTTTGTGAGAAGGAAGAAGAAAAAACTTAAAAGTTTGATCGTGAGAAGAATAAGAAGAAGAAGAAGATGAAGTTTACGACATAACAATTTGCTGTAACTGTTAGTGTGATTTGGGGGATTTCATTAGGGTTTAATTTAGGAAACCGAAATAATATCTGCTCGTAAATCTGTCACAGAAAATAAGTCTGTTGCGAAAAAACTCCCATAACTAAAACGTCAATACAGTCCATATTTTCTCTAGTTATTTTACATGGTATATTTGTCATTTCAATAGATTTTCCTCGTTAAACTGCCATCAAGCACAAATTAAACTGGCACAACAGACTCGATAGTTTAGTAATTTTAGTCCTCATCTTAAAAACTACTATAACACAGACAATTAAAAATAAAATGCCATCAAAACATGAAAGATTTAATAAATCTGCTATCAAAATAATCAGTAAGTCTGTCATATTAAAATAAATCTTTCGTCGAAAAGTCTAACAATACATAATAAATCGGCTAGTATGTCGAAAATAAATCTACTAACGTACATATTAGTCTGCCAACATAATTAAATATGCCAAAACAAATTGAAATAAATCTACTAACAGACATATTAGTCTGTCAACATAACTAAATCTGCCATAACAAATCAAAATAAACTGCTACGAGATCATTAAGTCAATCATTATAAATGAATCTGTCAGAAAAACTGTGGAATAAATAAATCGAACAAAATAAAATTGTCACATACAATAAGTCTGCCGATATTACTTAGTCTGCCACAGTAGTGTGGTAGATTTTTTTCTAGCCGTAAAAAACTGTCAGAACGCCCAAATTTGTTCGACGAAAAATAAAATTGTCATTTTTTTTTATTTAATTTAAAATTTTTTTTAAAAAAGGGGTAGTTTAGAAATAAAAAACATTTTAGTAATAAAAGGAAAATATGTATTACTACAATAATCCCTTTACTATTATTTGAGAAGTCACTTTAGTTAAAAAAGCTGATTTGTCAGCACCACATTCATTTTTACAAAAAAGTGATGACATGTCCACTTTAAAAGATGACGTGTCTCTTGAAAAATATGACGTGTCAGTAAAAGATGATAGAAACATGTTATTATTAGATTTTTTTTTGCTAAAATATTAGAATTCTTATAACTAATAATATTTTGCGAAACAATTTTAGACCACATAAAAAGTATAAATATATTGGAATAATATATATTGACAAAAAATATAAATATATTGGAATGAAATATATACTTAAATAATATATGCATCAGATTTTATATAATCATATAACTTCTGAACTCATTTGAAAATATGACAACTTTTTATATACACTTTTGTTAAAAATAAAGTGAAAAAATTCAATCCTATACAATTTTATTTTAGAAATAAAAATATACATATATAAATAAAATACATTTAATATTATCATACAAAATGCACAAATCAATAGTTTATAATTATCAAGATTTACTAACCCATCAATCTACCTAAATACATATTTAAATAATATACAAAATTATAGAAGCTAATTATTATATTAAATATCTAAATATATTCATAGTCCACACACAGCAGGAACAAATCACCTAATAAATTTAACAATTGGTGCTATTCTAGTAATCCTTTCTTAAAAATAAACATATGACAAACAGATGCAGTCGTCTGTAAACCTGCAAAGCAAATTTTCTCTGGTGAATGTAAAACAAAAAACAAATACAAATCAACCATAACTTAATCATAATCATGACTGCAAAAATTCACAAGACAACAAAAATTCAGCAATCCACAAAAGTATGAAAGAAAATCGGATCAAATAAAAGAGAAGAGAATAATAAAATAATATCGGTGAACAATAAGCCTACTAAGAACTTGTTCGTGTCCTCATTCAGATGATCTATCTGGATGATCCATCTAGATGATGTTCGTTTAGTGCATAATTAAACATCATCCAGATGGGTCATCCAGATGGATCATCCCAATGACTTTGTAAAATGCAAACAAATTTTTAAAAAATCTGGATGATCCTAATCGGATCATTTGAATGAAGATGATCCATCCAAAAACATAAAAAGAATAAAATACCCCTAAGCAAAATGAAAATTAGAGTCTTAAATCACATATCCAAAATTACATTTTTCAACCAAAAACACAAAATCATATTTTTCCTTAAAAACCGCAAAATCACATTCTCGCCAAAATCGTAAAATCGCATTTTTCATCTAAACCGCAAAATCACATTTTGTCGCTAAAACTGCAAGATCGCATTTTTTCCGCCAAAATCGTAAAATCCCATTTTCCCGCCAAAACGGCAAAATCATATTTTTCCGCCAAAATCGTAAAATCGTATTTCCCCGCTAAAACTGCAAAATCTCATTTTTCTGCCAAAATCGCAAAATCACATTTTTCCCGCCAAAATCGCAAAATCACATTTTTCCGTCAAAACCGCAAAATCACATTTTTCCGCCTAAACCGCGAAATCACATTTTCCCGCCAAACCTGCAAAATCACGTTTTCACGCGAAAACCGTAAAATCACGTTTTCCCGCCAAAACCGTATAATTACGTTTTGTCGCCAAAACCGAAAAATTACTTTTTCCCGCCAAAACTGTAAAATCACATTTTTCCGCCCAAACCGCAAAATCACATTTTCCCGCCAAAAACCGCAAAATCACATTTTCCCGACAAAACAGCAAAGTCACATTTTTCCGCCTAAACCGTAAAATCACGTTTTTCCGCCAAAACTACAAAATCACGTTTTCCTGTCTAAACAGTAAAATTACGTTTTCTCGCCAAAACCGTAAAATCATATTTTCCCGCCTAAACCGCAAAATCACATTTTTCCGCCAAAATCGCAAAATCAAATATTTCGGTGAAAACCATAAAATCACATTTTCGCATCAAAACTACAAAATCATTTTTTCCACCAAAACTGCAAAATCACATTTTCCCGCAAAAACCGTAAAATTGTATTTTCTCGCCTAAACCGAAAAATCACATTCTCCAGCTAAAACCGTAAAATCATATTTTCCCGCCAAAACCGCAAATCACGTTTTCCTGCCAAAACCGCAAAACTACATTTTTTTCCTTATAAACCGCAATATCGTAATTCCGCTAAAACTAAAAAACAAGGGTATTTTAGTCTTTTATGGTTATATTAAAATAATGGTATTTTTAGTCTTTTTATTATTACAATCATTCAGATGATCCATCTGGATGAGCAAACGAACAGAGTATTCAGATGAATCATCCAGATGAGCGGACAAAAATGAAAACGAACATCATTCAGATGATCCATCCAGATGAATCATCTGAATGGATCATCTGGATGAACTTGCTGAATGAGGAAAGGAACGGGGCTTAAGTGAACAAATTGATATGATCCTAGGAACAAACTCTGACTTTGATGGCAGAAAACTTGATGAAGAGGATGAGTGATGGCCGATGGAATGTTGATTAATGATGAACAAGATGATCGATGGTGGCTGCTGGTTTTGGCGTGGGATATGGCTGAGGGAGAGATGATTTTCGACACAACCAATGGCTGGGAATCACAGGTTGCTGGATAGAAGAATTTCTAGGAAGAACACTCTTGTTAGAAGCTCGTATTCAATGGAAACAGGGAATCGATTTGAGAGAACAAAGGAAGCAAAGGCTGCTGATTTCTTTTACGTTAATTCTCTGATTTACAAGCAAAGGAGATGGCGACACTTTAAAGAAACAAACGTAGTTCTGAAATTAAAACAAAAAGTCATTTAAAGAAAAAGAAAACAACAAGGAGTGTTAAAATAAAACAGCA
>OVAN01014521.1:0-11980 GCA_900406275.1 Anastatica hierochuntica | reverse complement strand
AAATCAATTCAATCTCTCGATAGTGATCTAGAGTCTATCAATCATTAAAAATAAGCCAAAACGCTCACTAAACACCTTGATCATCTATTCCTATAGGCCAAGTATGTTTAGCAATCCTAAGGTTCTCTTAGGCATTTCAACAAACACCTTTCGGGTGTGAAAGCCTTGAGTTCTAGAAATTAAGTGATCAAATAAAATCTAGCATTAAACACTCCTTAGTCATGTGAATCTAACAAGACCCAACCTTTAGCAATCTATATCAATACCTAAATCTTCTCTAATCCACCTAGTCCATAAACCACTAATGATCTACTCACTAATCATAACTCTTGAGCATGTACAAACATGATCTAAGGTCATAATCATGATGAGAAAGAGAGAACAGATAGAAAAGATAAAGTCTTTATATTAAAAGATTAAGGATTCAACAAGATCAATGTTTTGATCTACACAACTCAACAAAAGAAAAACTTAGGGTTCTACAAGTTGCAAAGATCAATATTTATACTAAAGAGAAAATGGTTTGGGTCGACACGGGACAAACCGGGTCGAAAAGATGGGTTTTTCTTTGACTGTAGGTTGGCTGGCGGTCTGGGGAGATGGTGCAGACCGCCAGATAGGGAGTTCTCAACCGCCAGATGCGGTCTGGAAGGTGCTGGCGGTCCAGAAGGCCACTGCAGACCGCCATCCAGAGGGTGCTTGTCCGCCAGCTGTGTTCTGGAGAAAGACTGGTGGTCTAGGCCACGGTGCAGACCGCCAGGCAGGAGAGGCTAAACCGCCAGAATGCTGTGTGATGAGGCTGACGGTCCAGAAGGTCAGTGTGGACCGCCAGACAGAGCTACTTCAACCGCCAGTCAGCTCCTTTGGTGCTTAACACTTCCGCTTTTGCTTCCTATTCTCCGGGTTCATTCGCTTTTGTCAAGGCAACCTGAAATGGGATCAAAATAGAGGAGAAGAATGCACAAATGCAACCCCTAAGACTCCTACATGATACTTTTTAATTAAGACACGGAAAAACTACTAAAAGCGATCTAAAAAGTCTAAAATGCAAGGGAAACTCTACTAAATCCTAGGCTACATCATGCAAAATATGATAACATCAACTCCCCCAGACTAGAATCTTGCTTGTCCTCAAGTAATGAGCAAGAATCTAAGCCCGAGAAAGGGGAACTCATAGCCTAAGGGTTATACGAAGGGTACCAAAACAAAATTCTTAGAAAGATGTAACATATAGCGAAAGTCGGCTCTAATCTTTCTTACTTTGCCATAACCTTTCCAAGCCCCCAATCTACTCTAAGCCTCGAGGCCTAAGTAAAATCCTTCTATCAAAACACACTTGACTCCTGAACATTCGTTAGATTTTTTTATTCGTGTGGTTCTCATTATGGGAAAGAGATCGATATCAATCGGTTTGGTAAGGAAAAGTGGGTTTTAAGGTGACAAGAGAGGGTTGATAGCCTTTATTGTGGTTCACACTCAAAGAAAACACGAAATATCGGTCATTCTGCAAAAGCGAGGAAGAAAGGGATCAATTGATGTATCCAATGTCAATCTTCCATTCATTCTACCCAAACCCCCAAGCCTTAAACTCTATGATTCCCTCGGATTCAATATTCTCCCATCTCACACTTCTCTCAAAGATCATATTTTAGCAAATATCTCCTTAAGAACATCAACCACATCTTTTCTTTTTACTTAGAGACTTGAGATACACTTTAATTTCTAAGCTCCTTTTTTAGTCTTTGGTTTGTCCCACTATCACTTCCAAGTTTTGTTTTCACATTCTCTCAACTTAAGTGGTGGAACTTCTTTCTTTAAAAATACTAGAGTTATCCTTTTAAATTTTTTCTATCTCAAGCCTTTTTGATTTCAAACACCAAACCAATCTTTCTTTTTCTTTTCTCTTTTCTCAATCTCCTTTTCGATCTCAACTTATTCACACCAAAATAATCCCATTAATTCACATCTCTCATTCCCTTCCTATTCTACCTACCTCTTAGCCTTTAAAAACAAAACGCGAGCTCAAGAACGGAAGATAGATCATTGTCGTTCCCGATACTTACAAGATTTTTCACATGAGACAATGTAGAAAAATGAATCTCACTCAAGAAACATATGAATGGTTTGAAGAAAAACGGGAAGGTTTAAGGTGTGAAACCGTTTTAAAAGTGAAAACGGCTACTCGGGTTAGCCAAAGGGTGGTAAAAATGGGGAAGAAAACCCGAGTATAATATTTAGTACCATGAGATCGGTTTCAAGCCCGTAACGAGAAAGATTAAATCATTATTAAGTCCAAGTTAAGATAGAGTCAAGGTGAAACATCAAGATGGTTTTACTAAGGTAGGTTCTTTCGAAAGGGGGAGTTCTAGTTATGGATTTTCCATTTTTTTTCGTTTCGGCTCAAGCTATATGCTACGTCTAACAAGGGTTTTGGTTGATTCCCTAAGCATTAGCCACTTACTAGGCGATTTAATCATTGTTCCCCTATGCAAATGCATCCTCAATGCTTCTAAGACTCGATCCTAAAGTCATGAGAAATGCGACTATATGCTTATTTTTCTAATTTTTCAAAATTTTCGATTTTTTTTTGGTTTTTCTATGTCATAACTATTAACAATGCACTCTTAAACTACATGGGACTCAAAGAAGTGAAAAATGAGACAAAAAAAATAAAATGATGATTAGAAACCATTCTCCTCCCCCGGACTTACTCATCACCATCCCGGTGAGTGAATAGAATCCGGCGAAGGAGACCAAACCACAAATCAAAAGAGAAAATAAAAGGAGAAATGATATTTACAATGGAAGGAAAGGTACCTTGAATCACCGTTCGGAGGGGTTATAAGGTTGTGGCTTCGGGACTTTGAAGTAGAACTTCTTTGGGAGGCGGAATTGGATGCCATCGTTAGTCTCCGTGTGTGTGAAGCAACTATTGGGTAGGAAGCAACAAAGAGGTGTATTGTCGTCGCTTGTAAAAGCATATATAAGTGAGTGCTCGTTGTAACGACCCATCAATGTCCTTATCCTCAATAGATATGCCTCATCCATGTATAGTCTCTCCGTAAGCTTTTCGTAGAAGTTGAAGTTAATCGATGCATAGCGGAAGAGCGCAGTGAGCATTCCATCGATGTGTATCCCATCTTGTCCATATCGATCAAGGTTTGTCTGAATGCTTATGAGGTGCAATAAGAAGGCGGACCCTTGGCACATTTCAAAACCAGAGAATGGAATGGCTCTACCGACATGGTCGTGAAGTTTATATCATATTTCTTCATAAAGAATTCTCAATTCTATCGGAGTTGACCACCCGGGGTGTGCTCTTGTGAACATTGTGTTACCAAGTAGCCTCATGGCATGGCAGATCGTTGGATTCTTGATTTTGGACATTTTTGCGATTAAGAGATCGTAGTCTTCATCAGTGGCGATATTCCTCCAAAGCAAAGATAATTGTTTGAATTCCGGAGGTATGCTCAACGTTCTCATTCGTGGGAAACCATACATTTCACAAAACCGGTTAAACGTCAAAGAATACCGGTTTGGTCAAATTCGGAAGTGAATTCTCACACTTTCCCCGTCTTCTTCTTCTTCATAGGTCAAGGTAACAAGGAATTGTCGGGCGAGCTCCGGGTACGTTGCTTCATCCATTGTTAAAAGAACATGGACGCTCATTTTATCTAGTAAACCGTCAACTTGCTCATAAATTCCCATCCTTCGCATTACTCCCTCATCCGCAAATCTTGTGGGGTGGAAGTCGAGTTGGCGAAGCTCGATTAGATGTCCTATCTCATCACTTGTCCATCCCAATAATGCGGTTCTCTCAGTTCGCTTTCCTCTCCTTGGGGAACTTGCTTGTCCTCAATTCGTTTGGTAAGAGGCATAACTTTTTTGAGTGTGCTCATAGTTCGCCATTGTACCTAGAAGGGTCAAAAACTATGCGAGTCTAGAGATGTATGTAGGATGATGGTTCTAGAGAGTTGTGTTCAAAGAGCATAGCTCATCAACTTGCCAAAAAGCGTTAACCATTTCCACCATTAAGATTGACTCACCCATTTCTTATAGTACCAAATAATGATGCTTCAAATTTGAAAATTCAAACAATTGAGTTTTACCATGGAACAACTCAAAATTAACCTCGTAACAAAAACCAAGCAAGGCATTGAATCCTTAAATACCTATTGCAACCACAATCTTTAAGTTTCCTTAAATTTCATTTTTCTCAAAATCTTCAAGAACCCTCACTTTGAAATCCAAAATCTCAACAATCTCAACACAATCTATGAAGTTATGGTTAAAGGAATCAATTACCCAAACACAAAAGATCTAAACAATAAAAGTTACAAGCTTGGAGTTACCAAAATCTAAAAGATTATATAGATTGAGTAAGAGAGAGTGCGATGAGAGATTACCTTTGTTCTTGAGAGAGATTTAATGTAGGATAAAACTAAAGCAGGAATTAAGCAAAAGGAGATGAAGTTTTGAATTTAAAAGGAGAAAAATTCAAAGATTTTGGCTTTGGAAGGAGAGAGGAGTGGAAAGTTTTATGTTTTCTCTACTCAAATTCGTGCAAATGAGGAGAGAGGACATGAAGTGGGTTTAAGAAGGAGAAAAAGTGGTTTTAGGGTACTTACCTGGCGGCTGGCGGTCTAGGTAGGCGGTGCAGACCGCCAGCCAGAAGGCCCTTAACCACCGGGAGTGTTCTGGGAGAGGTTGGCGGTCCAGATGCGTGGTGCGGACCGCCAGGCAGGGGCTCTTAAACCGTCGGGGCTGAACTGAAGTGGTTTGGCGGTCTAGATGCATGGTGCAGACCACCAGGCAGAGTGTCCTTAACCGTCGGGACCTTTCCAATCATGTTTTGCTCCCAAATTTTTCTCTTTAACACCTACAACCATAAAAATCAACCAAAACCTAAGTTAATTATGGACTAGATAATTGAAAATATGTACAAGGATACCATGGGATTGCCTCCCAAGTGCGCTTGTTTAACGTCACTAAGCTTGACGATGCTTCCTTTCTTGACTAGTGGGTGTTGGAAGGAGCATCCCCGGTGCTCTTGTCTTCTTTGTTGAACATCTCGAGATCGATCATCCTACAAGCCATTTCCATCTTGTACTTCAAGCCCTTGTCTAAGACACACTGAGGAAGTTTTGTTCTTGCCCTCGAGAATGGCATGGGCATTCCCTTACACTTCACCTTGTATTCCACCACACCGCCCTCAATATCCATAGGAATAAGCCGTATGGAAGACACTACCTTTGTTTCCTTCGAATCCAACCTTGGGACTTCCTTTGGGCATTCCTTGTCATCATCATACTCAAATAGCTTCTTGAAATCCTCGAACAAGTCGAATTCTTCCGGTGGCTCGTGATTTTTTATCACTTCTTGAACAAACAAACTATCACTTAGATCAAGAATCTCATCTTCTATTCCTCCAACCTCTTGAAAGTCTCTCAAAGTCAAAGTACCACAAATCTCATCTCATGCACTAACCATCTTGTAGGATACCTCGGGGTCAATTTTTCGAAGAACAACTTCCTTTCTTTTAAAGTCAATTCTTGCCCCAACGGTTTCAAGGAACGCTATTCCTAGTAGCATAGAGAACTTACTCACACCCGATATCTTGACAACAACGAAATCCGTAGGGACTATGCAATTCCCACTTTCAAAAGATAGTTTTCTAGTTTCCCAATGGGCTTCGTGACGGATAAGTCTCCCATAGCTATTGGACAAGTGGGCTTGATTGCCTCTTTGATCCCAAAATTGATGATCATGTCGGATGAAATCACATTGACACTTGCTCCTGTGTCCACTAGAGCTTCTTCCTTAAATACCTCTTCTAACAAGCAAGGTACCACAAAATTTCTGGGTTTTACAACTTTCTCAAGAACTCTTACCTCGGGTAGAGGGGGTAGCACACCATGCTTTCTAGCTAGCGCTTCAAGGCGCTTCTTCATTAGCTCATACTCCTCTATTCTAGCTTTGAGCTTAAGGTTTCTTGTAGCTAGTTCCCTTAACACGGATGATATAGTATCCACCTTGTGTATCGGAAGATCGAAGTATTCCTTGAGTTGCTGCTTAATGAATCGTTGGGGAAAGGGAAGAATCGGCTTATAAGGTTCTGCATCCTTGTGAAACTCTAGTACATGCTTCTTCTCCTTAGTTGTGGCCTCATCACCAAAAGCTTTCTTGGCTTCTCTTTTTGGCTTCCTCAAAGACCCATTCAGAAGGGTGGTTGTCGCTTTTCTTGAATTAGATTGGACAATGATCATTATCTCATTAACACATTCAACCTCAACCTCTCGAGATAGCACATCATCTTCTTGATAACAGATATTTCCATCATTATCAACCTTACATCCAAGGAGCCTCTCAAATTCACTAACCACATTCTCACTTTGATGATCCAATGTGGCATTCTCAAAGACCATATTGCAAAAGTCTTTTGGATTTGCTTCAGGTTTATCAGGTAGGATTCCTTTACCATTTTTCTTGGAAGAACTAGCAATTTGGGCAACTTGGTTGTCTAGAGTTTTCATGTGGGCGGCTAGATTCTCAACCTTCTTGTTTAGATCACACCAAACTCCATCAATCTTTTGATTCACATCGCCCATCCTCTTGTTAAAATCAAAAGCGGCTTTGTTTTGCCCTTCCAAAACTTGCTTCAAGAGGGTTGTGTTCTCGTCCTCCTTTTTGGGTTGTGTAGATGAATTTCCCGAGTTGAAGAGAAACTTGAAAGATCCTTTCGGTGGAAAGTTGCTTGGACCTTGTCCTTGTGGCCTATCCTTTTGCATCGGGTAACTTTGATCCGATGAGTTAGCAACATCTTGATTTCGGTAGGAAAGGTTATTGTTCCAATATTTAAACGGAGGGTTGTAAGGCTTCGCATAGTATCCCCCTTGAATGTAGCAAAGGTCTTCTTGGCTCCCAATTTCTTGGCAATTACCATCTCCCTTTCCTTCTTCTATGTGTTCTACTACATTCATGTATTTTTGGTTCATCTTGCTAAGCCTATCAATCTTCTCATTTAACTCTTGCAATCGAGAACCATCTCTATAACTTCCATCCTTGTCGCGTCCATAGCTTTGGTCGCTTTGAGCCAAGTTCTCAAGGAGCTCTTCTCCTTCCTCCACGTTTAAGCTGGCAAAGCTCCCTTTGCTTGTCGTGTCAAGCGAATTCCGATATTTTTCCAAACAACCTCTATGGAAAATACCTAGCAAAGCATACTTAGCTACACTGTGATGAGGGCAAGACCGGATGTAGGATTTCAAACGTTCCCAAGCTTCATAAAAACGACTCATTATACCCTTGTTTGAAGCTTGTTATGTCATTCCAAATTTTCGCGGTCTTTTGTTTTGGAAAGAACTTCGTCATGAACTCCTTTTCAACTTGAGCCCAAGTAGACACTTGACCCATGGAGATGCTCTTTCCCATTGTACAGCCACATCTCCTAGAGAGAAGGGAAAGAGTATCATCTTTATAGCTTCTTCGCTCACACCATTAATCTTTATAGTCCGAACAAGTCTTTCAAACTCATCGATATGGTCGAGAGGGTTCTCCATTGGTCTCCCATAGAACTTGTTGTTTTGGATCATACTTATGAGACTATGCTTAATTTCTCTTAATTTCGAAGTTGTTGGGTATCACCAAGGGTGGGTGAGTACCGGTCCTAATCCTCCTTACGTGGGGCTCATCATAGGCACCAATCCTTGGTGCATTTGGTTGAGGTCTAGGGTGCTCTCGATGACGAACCCCGATTCCTTAAGCTTCATTATTATCACCATCCCTAAGCATTCCAAATGCTCAAGTCTTTCTCTTTCCCTTCTTGCTCTTATATTTTCTCTTGCCAAATGTTGGATATCCTCTACTTGCGGAGTTAAGTTGATTGGACCACGGCTTCGCAAGTTCATACACCTATAAGACAAGAACAAACAAAATAACAAGATTTAGTAACTTAAAAGGATAAAACTCAAGTGGATTAAATGGTTAATATTGTTGCTCCCCGGCAACGGCGCCAAAAACTTAATGTGAGAATTCTTTTATCAATCGAGTTTACTCCCAAACTCAACTCTATGCCTAAAGTGCAAGGCTAGTTGTCATAGTAATGGGTATCGAATCCATAAGGAGCAATAACTTACGCACTTAGCTCTAAAGATGAGTTCATTAATCTAAGGCTAAAATAGATAATGGTTTGAAATCAAAGAACAAAACAAACAAAACAAATTGTAAAAGTAAAAGCAAGAAACAAAAACACTAAATGAGATTTGAGGAAGAAATGGAGAAACATGGTTCATGGGCATAGGCGATCGATTAGGTAGCTTAGGCATGATTAAGAATGCAAAGGTTGACAATAAAAGCACCATTCAAGGGCAAGGCACAAAATCAATTAGCTTACTCTCGTGATCCTAATCCATTTGACAAGCTCTAAATCAATTCAATCTCGCGATAGTGATCTAGAGTCTATCAATCATTAAAAACAAGCCAAAATGCCCACTAAACACCTTGATCATCTATTCCCATAGACCAAGTACGTTTAGCAATCCTAAGGTTCTCTTAGGCATTTCAAAAAACACCTTCCGGGTGTGAAAGCCTTGAGTTTTAGAAATTGAGTGATTAAATCAAATCTAGCATGAAACACTCCTTAGTCATGTGAATCTAACAAGACCCAACCTTTAGCAATCTAAATCAATATTTAAATCTACTCTAATCCACCTAGCCCATAAACCACTAATGATCCACTCACTAAACATAACTCTAGAGCATGTACAAACATGATCTAAGGTCATAATCTTGATGAGAAAGAGAGAAGAGATAGAAAAGATAAAGTCTTTATATTAAAAGATTAAGGATTCAACAAGATCAATGTTTTGATCTACACAACTCAACAAAAGAAAAACTTAGGGTTCTACAAGTTGCAAAGATAAATATTTATACTAAATAGAAAATGGTTCGGGTCGACCCTGGACAAACCGGGTCGTAAAGATGGGTTTTTCTTGGACTGTAGGTTGGCTGGCAGTCTGGGGACATGGTGCAAACCACCAGACAGAGAGTACTCAACCGCCAGATGCGATCTGGAAGGTGCTGGCGGTCCAGAAGGCCAGTGCAGACCACCAGTCAGAGGGTGCTTGTCTGCCAGTTGTGTTCTAGAGAAAGGCTGGCGATCCAAGTCACGGTGCAGACCGCCAGGAAGGAGAGGCTAAACCGCCGAAATGCTTTGTGATGAGGCTGGCGGTCCAGGAGGCCAGTGTGGACCGCCAGACAGAGATACTTCAATCGCCAGTCAGCTCTTTTGGTGCTTAACACTTCCGTTTTTGCTTCCTAGTCTCCGAGTTCATTCGCTTTTGTCAAGGCAACCTGAAATAGGATCAAAATAGAGGAGAAGAATGCACAAATGCAACCCATAAGACTCTTACATGATACTTTCTAACTAAGACTCGGAAAAACTACTAAAAGCGATCTAAAAAGTCTAAAATGCAAGGGAAACTCTACTAAATCCTAGGCTACATCATGCAAAATACGATAACATCAGCATGTTACATCATCAATAGAGTCTATGTTAGGAGAGGTACCACAAAGACTCCGTATGAAATTAAGAAGTGAAAGGTACCGAATATGGGGTATTTACATGTATTTGGTTGCAGATGTTACATTCTCAATGACAAGGATCATCTGGGAAATTTTGATGCAAGAAGTGATGAGGAAATTTTCCTAGGTTACTCTGGAAGTAGCTCTGGATATCGAGTGTATAACACTCGATCGCAGAGGATCATGGAATCAGTGAATGTTGTGTTTGATGATGTATCAGCTATGAAATGGAGTATTGGTGGCTCAAACAGTGACAAAGATGAATCTAACACAGACCGAGTTGGTAGCACAAACAAGTCTGAAGGAGAAGACATAAGTCAAGAAGTGACTCAGAAAGTTCATCGAAATCACTGCGCGGATGATGTTATAGGAAGAATAGATGAAGGGAGGAAAACTCGAGGAGTAACCATTAACTTCAGGGAGATGGTACAGTTTCTTGCTTTGTATCTACAATTGAGCCAAGAGATCATATTGAAGCGCTTGATGATGAATTCTGGATTGGTGCTATGAAAGAAGAGCTGGAACATTTTATTCGAAATGAGGTATGGGAGCTTCTGGCACGACCAGATGGAGTGAATGTTGTAGGAACCAAGTGGATCTTCAAAAATAAGGCTGATGAAAATGGTGTGGTTGTCAAAAATAAGGCAAGACTCGTTGCACAAGGATATTCTCATATCAAAGAAGTTGACTTTGAAGAAACTTTTGCTCATGTGGCATGTCTTGAAACCATCAGATTGTTTATGGGTATGGCTTGCATCTTAAACTTTACTATGTAGCAGATGGATGTCAAGAGTGATTTTCTGAACGGTGTACTTCAAGAAGAAGTGTATGTACAACAACCCAAGGGCTTCAAAGATGTCACAAGCCCTAACCACGTCTACAAGCTAAACAAGGCATTGTATGGGTTAAAGAAAGCTCCACGAGCCTGGAATGAACGTTTAACAAAATTTCTGATTGATAGAGGCTATGTTAGAGGAAGTGTTGACAAGACACTATTCATGTTGGAACAAGAACGAAGTATTCTGGTGGTGCAGATCTATGTAGATGAAATTATCTTTTAAGGAACGTCACAAAAGCTGGTAAATGCATTCGTGCAGAATATGATGCAAGAGTTCGAAATGAGCATGGTGGGAGAGTTGAAATATTTTTGGGACTGCAAATACGCCAGACAGAAGAAGGAGTATTTGTGTCACAGAGTACCTATGCTAGAAACTTAGTGACAAAGTTTGGTATGGATCACTGCAAAGAAGCAAAGACACCCATGAGTACCACAACCAAGTTGTGCAAGGATGAAGCTGGTAAAAATGTTGACCCAAAGCTCTACAGAGGAATGATTGAAAGTCTTCTCTATCTTACTGCGAGTAGACCAGATCTGAGTTTAATTGTTGGGGTATGTGCAAGATATCAAGCAAAACCAAAGAAATCACATCTTGATGCAGTGAAAAGAATCATCAAGTATGTCAAGGGGACAGTCAATCTTGGCATATACTATGCCAAAGGGTCAAACAAAAATCTTGCAGGATACTGTGACGCAGATTGGACAGGAAGTGTGGATGATCGTAAGAGCACAAGCGGAGGGTGTTTCTTTCTAGGAAATAATCTAATCTCGTGGTTGAGCAAGAAATAGAATGTTGTATCATTGTCCACAGCAGAAGCCGAATACATCGCCATGGGAAGTTGTTGCACACAACTCATGTGGATGAAACAGATGTCAGCTGATTACGGAATGGATCATTCTTGGTTTACTGTGACAACAAAACTGCCATTGACATATCCAAAAATCCGGTGCAACACTCAAGGACAAAACACATTGACATAAGGCACCACTTCTTTAGAGAGCTGGTGGAGGAGAAACAGGTAGTGATTGAACATGTTGTCACAGATTTGCAATTAGCTGATTTGTTCACAAAACCATTGGATTTTAACCGTTTTGTTATACTGAGGAAATCAATTGGTGTATGTGAGATATAATGTTTTTTTGAGTGTACAGGGTTGTGATAGGTACTAGTTCAAGTGTATATAAGGCTTTGACTTTTTCTGGAATCTAGCATCATAGATGGAAAAAAGTTGCGAATCATGTTGTCATGCTCTGAAAAGTACAGATTCCGCATAAAGAAAGGTTACAAAAAGCTGAAGAAGAACTTAAAGTCTTATAAAAGAAAAATTCTTGCACTTGAGATGTCAAGTAATAGTGCAAGTTTTACTATGTCAATATCTGTGACAGTGGTTGTGCTGGAGGAAAATCCAATGATAGTACAGGGTGTGATTGCTAAAATAAAGCTTGCATCGACCAAAATCCTGCTTCTTTCTATGATGGATAAAGGTTGAAAACTGATTAAGGGCATGATGTAGGCATGACAGAGTGAAAGCTATCCTTCAAAGGCATGATCACCAGATGTCA
>OVAN01014520.1:0-11981 GCA_900406275.1 Anastatica hierochuntica | reverse complement strand
TATTTAGGAAACGAAAGTGGATCGATCTAGAATTGTGAACAATCAATCATAGACACATAGTTAATGCATACTTGTCTTTTACAAAGACCGTGCGAAAGTCGTGTCTCTTGGATGTTAATTATTATAGTGCCCCAAATCTTGAAATTAGAGAAGGTATAATTTTGGGTTGAGTTATATACCTAAGCTAAATAGTACCCTAAAGTCAAACCTATTGCATGCTAGATTACGTTCTCTACGATTTCCTATTTGTCAAACGTTTATCTTTCATTGATCTTTCTTTGCTTTTACATTATGTTTAGTTTCTTTAAATCGCATAAAAATAAAAAACCAATCAACCTTTATTTTTTCTTAGCTTATTCGAAAGTCCTTAGATCCTTAGTGCACTACTCGTCTTTGTGGGATTGATACTTGAAATACTACAACTACGTTGTGCGCCTAGCAGTTGTAGTGTTGTTTTTTGGGTGAAACTTAACACACATTAGTAATGTTTAGGGTTAATGGTATAGAGTTAGGGTTTGGAGTTTATGAATGAATTTTACAGTTAAATAATAAATAAGTTACAAATTCATATGTGTCCATTGAAATAAAGTCTATACGATATATTTTGTGCAACTTTTTTTTATTTTAGGGTCTATTGTTTAGGGTTTAGGGTATAGGGTTTAATGTTTATGATATAATTTTACATATCTATAATAAAATCATTTACTAAGTGATAAATTCATATATATCAAATGAAATAAGTCAATAAGATACATTTCTACAACTTTAATTTTGGGTTTAGGGTTTTGGGCTTTGGATTGGGGTTTAGGTTTTATGACAAAATTTTACTTTTTGATGATATGTTAATTTAAGTGACGAGTTCATATGTATCATATGAAATAATTCTATAAGATACATATCTGCAACTTTTTATTTTATGGTTTAGGGTTTATGATAGAATTACACTTCAATGATAAATTAATTTAATAAGTGATAAATTACCGGTCACAGAGACATTTCGTGGTCAGAGACAGCTTTTTTCTCATAACTTTGTGTTAGCTTGACCGAATTTGATTCCGCAAGAACCGACATAACCAAGGACGACCTAATAAACCTTAGTATTATAACTAAAATTTTTTATCCTTTAAAATGGGGAGCCACAAATTTTTACAGAGAGTTACAAGCCGTCAAAAGCTTTTGAGAATTTTTTTTCTTTGTTCTTCAAGTTTTGAAGTGTTCTTTGGAGAGATCCATTCCATACATTGTCATAGAGAAGATTTCTTTACTCTTGATCTACTCTATGATGTTTTTTCTCATTGATTGCTTGTTTTTTTTCATGCTCCATGTCAGAGCAGTTCATCAGTTAGGTTTATAGGCTTCTCAAAGATATCATGTTATCATGAGATGCTAGTATTTGATTAGGGATTCATATCGTCTTTATCTCGGTTAATCTTTATGCATGATTACTCTATTTGAGCATCTAGTAGTATGTCCATATGTAGATTTTCATTCCAAAAGCTTGTTAAATCACCTGAACCAAATCTTTGACAAGCTGAGTTCGAGGAGGCTTCGAAAGTAGATCGCATCGGCTCAGTGAACTTATTGAAACCTGTGTCTATTTAATGCATGCTTATATATTTTAAGGCCATTCGAAAGTCTAGGTCCTTTGATATTTAACATAGAATCCCAACCCTCGAAAGTGCAGAGGATCTAAATAGTGTTTTCCAGTTTTAGACGTTGTTTAATTCTAATCCCTAAGCAAATTAGTTTTCTCTATGATGCATGATTCTCTGCGAATGTCTTATGTGTCTAACGCTTTTTCCCATTGATTTACATTCTTTTAATTATTTCAAGTTTTTTTCTTTTACTTATAAACTCACTAAACAACCTTTTTATTTTCTGTTTTAGCTTAATTTAATCCTGAAATTCGTACTGTATGATCATAGTAATCGTGGGATCGATAACCTGAAGTACTTTAACTATGCTGTTCACTTGCAGCAGTAGTGTATTTTTGGGTGAAGCTTGACATACTATCAAGCTTTCTGACGCCGTTATCGGGGACTTGATTCGTTACCTCCAAACTTTTCTTTATTGATTTTAGTCTATAATGCTTTTATTTCAGCTTTACTTCTTTTTCGTTTTTCTTTTCAGGTTTTGTGGAAAGGACACCTTCTTTGGACGGCCCATCTACAGCCAAACCTCCCATTGACATTATTGAACGTACCTTAAGGAGACAAAAGAGAGAAAGGTTAGATGCTATAGAAAATCCGAACCCAATTCCTCCTCACAGACAACCACATCTTGTGGACAATCAAACCGTTCTCACTGAACAAGGAGACGTAGCTGCTGGCCATGGACTTGCCATCGCCCCTGCTGCCCTTCTTCCACCTCATGCCAATATAACTGCTAATGTAGGACATTAAGGTGTCTAAGGAAACCCGCAATAACCTCTTGGTGCTGCCCTCGTTCCACAAAACCTACCAGGAAGAGGAAACGCACTTGTTCGAGTCGATAACCCACAACAAATTCAACTTGGAAATTAAGTTGGATTACAAAAACTCCCAAAAATACTTCAAGAATTGATTAACCAAGGTTTTCCTCAGAATCAGCCCCCTCATGGACGAGCTTAACATAATCAGCCTCGCCTTCCTCAAACTATTGGAGATTTCGATTCTTCTGATGCATTATTCTTGGATAGGAATCCAATTCGTCCTCCTCAACCTCATAGGAATTATTTTGAGATTAAAACTTAGATCATAGCCTTGGTGAAGCGAAATAAATTCCATGAACTGTGCACAGAACATCCACTTGACCATATCGACACATTTCAAGAGATATGCAGTACTACGCGTACAAATTGAGTTCGACCGGACTACTTTAAGTGTAAGCTCTTTAAATTCTCACAGAATGATATGGCTCTTATATGGATGTAGTCGTTGCCACCACAATCAATCACTACTTGGGCAGAATACAAATGTGCATTTCTGAACAAATTCCACACTACGCAGAGATCGAGCTCCATTCGAAGCAAAATCTCAGGCTTTCTAAACGAACCTATACAATCCTTTTATGAAGCATTATAAAGGTTCAAGGAGTACACAAGGGACTGCCCAAACTATGGTTTCTCTAAAGAAAATCTATGGAACATCTTCTACAATGGTATCGGCCATAAGTACAAGCTTTCTCTAGACACGACCACTAGTGGGAGCTTTATGACTAAATATGTGTCTGAATCCAAGCTTTTGATCGAGAACCTAGCTTATAGTGATCCCAATATTGGTCCTATTTAGGAAAGAAACGTTCGTGGATCCATCAATTAAACAGAAGCCACACAAATTTCAGAGCTAAAGACGATGATTTCTCAACTGCTAAAAGATAGACGAGGAGTCATGCTGTCGAGAACATTGGAGACGCCAAAAAGACTCCAAATATTGAGTATCTAGAAGCTGGAACATAGGAGAATGAAGAAGAAGTGAACTACATTGGTGGAAATTTCGGAAATAAGGGAAACAACCAAGGATACCAAAATAACTCAAATCTGTCCTACTAGAACACTAATGTAGAGAACCCTCAAGATCAATAATATCCACCTCAAAACGCCCAAAAAGGAGCTTCCTATCAGCCTAGGCAATAACCTTTTAACAAAGTAATGTATCAAGTGAAGCAATCATTCACTTATCCTCAAGCCAATGCATCGAATCTACAGGAGAGCAAGCTTGAGACAATGCTGAAGCAAATCACTCAAGAGATGAAACAAAACCACAAGGAGGTTAATGAAAGGCTGGAAATGTCTACAATGAGCTTACAAAAAAGTGTTTAGCTATTGTTACTCATGTCCAGAAGCTTGAAGTTCAAATCACTCAAATGAGTGAAACTGTCAAGAAACAAGAAAACCCTTATGCAAGGTCGCAAACTTAAAGGAAGCTAAGGAGGTCGTGTCTACTTCTAAGACACCTATTAAAGACCTCAATTCTCAAGGGAAATTATCTCTGGACCGCTTATCAAACGAATCTAAGAGAGCTAACAAGAAGAGACTCAAGACGATTCCTTTAGAAAATATCAAATGTCCAGGAAAGTTTATCATTCCTTGCTCAATAAATAAAGTTAGGATTGATGATTGCTTATGTGATACTGGAGCTAATGTGAATATGATGTCACTAAACATGACTCTGGACTTAGGGCTCTCAAACTTTCGACCATCTCAAATCTCTATCGAGTATGCTGATATGTCTACATCCACACCATATGGATTTTTGCCGGAAGTTTTGCTTGAAGTAGGAGGATTTCTCATACCTACTGACTTTCAAGTCATTTTTAGTAAAGGACGGAAGACAAATTCACTGATCCTTGGCTCCCAATTCTTAGCTACTGCTGGAGCAATCTTCGATTTTCCGAACAAAAGGATTCAATTAGCAAGAGTGAACAAGCAAGTATTTTACCATGCTGTGAGCTACAACTCCAGAGAAAATGAAGCTATTTTTTAGGAAAAGAAAGTTAGTTTAGACCCTGGAGATAGCCATAAGACACATCAACTCTCAACGATAGAAGCAACATCAATCGAAACACTAATTCTTTCAAAACGAGGCAAAATGTACAAAGAGAGACTCTTGTGCCATCGAGGTATAAACTAACCTTTTCTTGGACGTAGATGAAGAAGAGGAAGAGGTCTACAAGTAGACGATATCCTATGCCAATGTCAAGATCCTAATCCTCGTTGGTCTTGATTTGAAGAACGATGAAATCTACAAAAAGAAGCTCGATAACACTCTTAAACTATTCCCCAAGGAAATTGTGATTTATGGAGCTATTGGAGGCACGCTTGATGATCTTAAGTAACCCTCTACACCACCAATTCCAAAGACTCAAGAAGCTAAAGGAACTACAATTCCCTTAGTTGAAACCGATCACGCCTAAAAACTAAAAGGAGTCGAGCTAAAGACTCACAACAAGCGCTATGTGGGAGGCAACCCACATGGTTTTAATTTTTTTAAACAGTTTCTAGGACTTATTTAGATGTATAATAGTTAGTTTTTATTTTTGCAGGATTGTAAAAAATCAAGAAAAACACACAAAAAGTGGACATAAGAACAAACCTGAAAGTTGTTGTGATTGGGTGACGACTAACAAAATATAGGAGTGTGCCACAGTATGGCACTCGACCAGTGTCAGGAGCAGAATGCCACAAAATCGGATTTTCAATTTTGCCAAGAAAGCGGATCTAGATCATCTAAGCCATATCCTGGACCATTCCAAACACTCATTCTATACTGGAGAAGGATGTTAAGGACCGCCAATCAAGCTATATCCTCAAATCAAAATTTCTTGGAACAAAGTTATGATATCATGAAGAACCAAGATGATAAGCTTGAGAAATGCCATCATTCAATCATATTGAAGCACTGAGAGCTATCCCCAGGATCTTAAACAATACCAAAACAGATAAATAAACTCTGAACTTCATTTTTTATAAACTAACACTATATGATAGGTTAGATGCCCGAGAAAAACCGACCTTAGAATGGTCAAAATCAAAAGTTATCTGAAGGATCAAGTTTCTTAACAAAAAGAAACATGCAGATTTCCAATACCCACCAAGCAAATCAACTCAAATCATCAAAGATGTCTAAGCAAAATACCATTATAAACTAAAAAGCCTGATTAGAATTTTGATTTTTAAAATTTTTGTTTTTGGCTAACATTACATCTTTGTCGGCTAGCCAATGAGCTTGACTAAGCCAAAATTGACATTTTCAGATAAGAATCAAGTTGGCATACTACAAATTCATCATGTAACTTTAAAGATTTGAGCAACAATGACGGGATATCCAAACAAGTTCATAATCCAGCCAAAAAGATGTTTCAAGAACTCAAGAACGTCTAAATGGTCGTATCTTCAATCCTTTCAAGAAAATCAACCGTCAAAAATGTTTTAAAAAATTTTGGTACCAAAAAGAACACCCTGGAACACTAACCAACCGCCCGTAATTCAAAACATCCGATCAAAACGCGAAACGACCAAGGAAAACACACTAAGGTCGAGAACATGTCCTGACCGGCCCCCGAAAGCTCCAAGACCGCAGTGTGCCATGCCAGAAGACGTGACTGGTGTCTTGGGGCTTGTGCCTTGACCACGTGCCTCACCTGTAGCCACGACCGGTCAGCATTGCTCCCAAGACCGGTGTTTGCCACAGGAACGCACGCGGCAAGTCACGGGTGCATCGTGCCTCATCTGTCATCTCTCGACCGGCTGGCGTGATTTCCACGGGCTAGTTCGTGCCAAAAAAATGGCCCTCGACCGGTCCTAAAGGTAAGTACTTCAATTTTTAATTTTTTGTGTCCAAAACCCAATTTTTACAGAAATAAACCAATTTCCCATAAAATACTAAATCAATTTCGAAAATAGGAAGGGAAAAGCAAGACTTTGGTTTTCACTTTAGTAGTTTTGGATCTAAAACTCTTAAAACTTCATCTCTTTCTCTTTAACAAGTTTTAGAACCCTAAAGAACAAAATCTCAAAATCTTAAATTATTTGTTCTTTTACTAAACTTGAATTGATTTCCATTGAAGAATCTCATTCCCTTCATCATTCAAGCATCAAGGTATGTTCTTAAACTCTCTTTCTCTTAAATTTACAAATTTCAGGATTTTATAAATTTCTTAGATTTAGTCTTTTTTAAACTTGATTCTTCGAGATTTCCTTTAGAAAAGCTTGTTGGGTTCATGGATTACACTTAGAACTTGTTAATACCTTGTTTCCACTAGATTTTGAAATTTCAAATTTTTGAATTTTGGGGGCATAAAAATCCGAAAATTAGTTTTTAAATTTCCTTGTTCTAAAGTCATTTCTTTATGTATACCGATGATATGCTAGTTATTTTGTATCATTTGAACACAAAATTGAAATTTTTAGTGATGATTTTTGGCTTAGTTTAAAAATCCGAAAATATTTAGAATTTTTGAAAAATTTTGAGTTCTTGCTTGTTTGATGCTTTTGATTTGTTTGTCATATCATTTAGTTGTTTCTTTGCTATTACAAGTTGCTTAATAACATATATGGATTCTCTTTGAATTTTTCAAGAGACTCATTGTCTCTTTGAGTTTTTGATTTTGTAGGATATTCAACAATGGACAATGAGGAGATTGTGAGGAAATCAACAAGGATAGCTATTCGAAGGGAATTAGCTCTAGAGATTCACGAATTAAGCAATCCTTCTGAACCCAAAAAATCCAAGAAGTTGAAAATATCTACTAAGGAGAATTCAGAAAATGTAACAAAGAAGCATGAAATGGATATAACTAGTGAGAGTGAAGCTACTTTGAGTGATGAATCATATGAGAATGGAGTAGAGACACAAGGAGAAGAGATTGTTTTTGTTTTAGTTTCTCAAATCATAAATGATGTGCCAAAATCTCCACCACCAAAGAAGCAAATAAAGTCAAGAGCTAAAGGACTTAAGCTCACAATTTTGGCACGTTCAGAACCGAGAAGAAGAGTTGTGTAACCAAAGGTGGACCCAAGTTTCGATTATGGGGCACCCCTTGCAACCATAAAGTTTCAAGCCCCATTGAATATTAACCTCCCAACACTTGATTCTTTAGGATTGACAAGAGATGTCACTTAGTTCTTGGAAGCTTTGAAGTTGAGAGCTTTTGTAGAGATTTCTTTCTCAGTCTATTAGGAGCTTACGAAGGAGTTTCTTAGCACTACTGAGCTCTCATATCCCAACGAAAAATGAGCTAAGGCACAAGATGGAGTTTAAACTTCCTCGGTTAGAGGTACTATTTACTCTTTGACTATTGGTGATTTGTGTGAGATTTTGCATTTGGAATGTTTAGATGAAGCCAAGTTTTGCTCGGATCATGCGGCCTACACTGTTTGGGATCGATTTTCTCATAAGATACTTAGGCGAGGGCAATCAAAGGAGGCCAAGATTGTAAATCCATCAGTTCAGTATATGTATAGGCTTATTTTGTAGAGGATCTTTAGTAGGACCGAGCAGATTTCAGTACTTAGGGAGTTCTTCATCCTCATCTCTCCTTTTGTTGCTAGTCCTTAAAGAGCAAACTATGGTGCTCTCATTCCTAGGAGGATGATATATGTGAAGCACAAGGCTGATAAGGAGAGTAGATACACCAATTATGGGTCTCATTTTGGAGAGATCCTCACTTTTAGAGGAGTAGACTTGAGTGCTGAAACACCTTTGGATTGCAGTGGATCGCTGGATCTATCACACATGCTAGATTTTGCTATCTTGTAGGATGGATTCAAGGTACCAAGACCTTCGCCTGCAAGTTGGTGAATCTTCATGACACAGAGCCCGCTTGCTACATTTCACCTTGCTCGTAACTTCCATCTCTCCAGGAAGGTCACACTCTTTTCGACCCCTTTCCTTCTTTGATTTACAGGAGATCTCCAGAGTTCCCCTTCCTTGGCATGAGGGACTATCATAGAGCCAAGGAATTAATCGCCAAGGCTGCTGCACGAGTAGGAGGATCACTTCCTAGGAGCATGGTTGCTTCAGATTTTGTATAAAAGACAGAGTCTTTGGAGGATCTTCGAGCTGCTCTAGCTATAGAGAGGAGTAGGGGAGTTAGACTAGAGAGGATGATGAGCAGAGTTGTTCGTGTTTTGAGACACGCTGTACCTTGAGTTTTCAGGAGTACTCAGAGAGAGAGAGAGAGAGAGAGAGAGAGAGAGAGAGAGAGAGCTGAGCCATCTGACGATGGAGACTTAGAGAGTTTCTCTCTATTTTCATACTTTAGATAGGAAGCAGCTGAGACATCAAAAACGGCTCAGAGAGACTCCTTAGCACACGCAGGATACAGTCCTACACAGGATTCGGATGCAGTTGTGAGCAGCCACACCCTTGATGATTCACATTCAGCCGACTTTTGAATCTTTACCAGATGTTATTTTTTTCATTTCATTTTTATTTTTATTTTTATTTTAGTGAGCATGTTATGCCCTACTTTTAATTGCTTTTAAGACGGTACAAGCTAAGTCCAGGGGGATTTATCCGTTACTAATGACTTTTTCGTTTTTCTTGTGTACCTTTTATTTTTTATCGAATCATTTTTATGTTTTATTGAGTCAAAAAATGTTGGAATCATGATCTTATTTGCTGGAAAATTTTAGTTTTGTGCTAACTTTCATGTTATTCCTACACTAGTTATTGAATGCAGAATTTATTGAACAGAAACCTAAAAGTGGATCGATCAACCTGAACGACCATGTCTCGTTAGGACTCGAATTTTCAAAGTTGGTTCCACCATTAAAATGAATTTAATTTCTCATCTTGGGGCTTGGTATACTCTGCATAGACTCCTCTTTCACGCCTAACACTAATTCCTAGTGAGTAATATCCCTTATATTATTTCTTTCATATAAAATTGATTTAAGGTTCGATTAAATGAGAAAAGGGTCAAATATCTTAAAACTTTCAAACCCTATAGACTCGTGGAGACTTATTCCACTTGTGCTTAGTTTAGAAAATAATGAAAAGAATAAATAGAGAAAAAGAGATCGATAGAAAAATTAAAATGATACATTAGAAAAGTGTAGAAAAATCGATTCTCATAGGGATTTGGTAGAAAAAAAGAAAATGATACCCTAGTAATATAGGAAAAAATCACCCCTAAAGCATAAGAATAGAATGAGGACAGGACTTTACAAAGGTTATTATGTGGCTAGAAACTTGATTGAGTACATAGGCAATTGTTCTTAAATCGATATTTCCTCGATGAGACCGCACCTTAGAATTAATAGGAACTAGTGGAGATGTCGTTTTCTTTCGGGACTTTAGCTCAAATTGGGATGGTTGCTAAGTGAAAGGGGTGTTCATAGAATATTATCTCTGTATGTTGGTGTTGCTGTATGGAGATGACCAAGAGGACCCCGAGGCAATGTTTCAGAAAACAAAGTTTTGTTTCCGCGTTTCCAATCTTCTTTTTCGTTCTTGGATTTCCTATGCTTGAGGACAAGCAAGAAGATAATTCCGGGGGGATTAAATAACACTATTATTTTACCATTTTAAGCTGGATTTTTACTTTTTTTTGTCTACAGGTTTTTAATGTCTTTTTGACCTATAGAGGTAGTTTTCTCTTATTTGTGATTTTAGGGACTAATCAAGTTAAATCATCAAAAAGGATGGAGAAACGTGCTAATTGGACCTCATTCATATTACCAAGAAATTTTCATTCACGGATCATGAAGACGGAGGCTCAAACACTTGAGGTTTGCATTTTATCAATCTTTTATAGATTAACACCATTAGTAAGATCTCCATGAACGAAGGTCTTTCCTTCATTGGATTGAGCTAGAATTTGGTCAGAGGTTGGAATTTTGAGTTAGCTTTCAAATTCAAGTGGTTTGAAGTCATTTGGATCTGTGACCGGGGACTTATTGTTGTTTAAGCGAGGACCCGTCTGTCTGTCTCAAAAAAGAAGCAAGTGGAGCAACATTTGAAGCTGTGACAGGGAGATGGAGTTGCCACCACTGGTGAGTGCTCATTTTTGACACACTCCGGTCACAGAGGCATTTCGTGGTCTGAGATAGATTTTTCCTCATAACTTTCGGTTCGCTTACCCAAATTTGATTATGTAAGAACCGACATAACCAAGGACGACCTAAAAAACCGCATTATTATAAAAAAGTTGTTTTTAGCTTTTAAAAAGGTAGAGCCATGAATTTTTAAAGAGAGTTACAAGCCGTAAAAAGCTTTGAGAGATTCTTTTTTTTGTTCTTCAAGTTTCGAAGTGTTCTTTGGAGAGATCCAATCCATACTTTGTCATAGAGAAGATTTCTTTACTCTTGATCTATTCTGTGATGTTTTCTCACTGATTGCTTGATGTTTTTTGTGCTCCATATCTGAGTAGTTCGTTAGTTAGGTTTGTAGGCTTCTCAAAAAGATCATGTTATCATGAGAAGCTCGTATTTGATTAGGGATTCATATAGTATTTGTCTCGGTTGATCTTTATGCATGATTACTCTATTTGTGCATCTAGTGGTTTGTCAATAGGTAGATTTTCATTCCAAAAGATTGTTAAATAACATGAACGAAATCTTTGACAAGTTGAGTTTGAGGAGCCTTCGAAAGTAAATCGCCTTAGCTCAGTTAACCTATTGAAACTTATGTCTATTTAATGCATGCTAATTTATTATAAGGTCATTTGAAAGTATAGATCCTTTGATATTAAGCATAGAATCCTGAACTTCGAAAGCGGAGACGATCTAAATTAGTGTTTTCGAGTTTTAGACGTTGCTTAATTCTAATCCCTAAACAAATCGGTTTTCTCTACGATGCATTACTCTCCGTGAATATCCTATGTGCCTAACGCTTTTTCCCATTGATTTACATCCTTCTAATTATTTTAAGTTGTTGTCTTTTACTTTTAAACTCACCAAACAACCTTTTTCGGTTTTAGCTTAAATTTATCCTGAAATTCGTTGAGTAAGATCTTAGTCCTAGAGGGATTGATAACCTGGAGTACTTCAACTACGTTGTTCACTTTCAACAGTAGGGTCTTTTTGGGTTAAACTTGACACGTTATCAGTATTAAGTAAATTATTCGAGATTACCCGCCCTTGGACGAACCCTGATTGATTATCAAATATAATCAATGGAAGAATGAAGTGCATAGGGAAGTAAGAATCATAGCTACATATTTATAGAAGACGTTCTAGAGGGAATTCATCGGTAATCATTGGCTATCCAAGGAANGTGCAACTGTTTTCAGACCATATCACGCAGTTGCAGAAGGAGTGACAAAATAGTCGCAAATTTACGACTGTTTCGTAATTAGATATGTATGTGACGTTATAGTTGTAGAAGGAGTGACAAAATAGTCGCAAATTAACGACTGTTTCATAACTGGTTATGTTAGTCGCAAAAGTGCAACTGTTTTCAGACCATATCAAGCAGTTGCAGACGGCGTGACAAAATAGTCGCAATTTTACGACTGTTTTGTAACTAGATATGTATGTGACGTTATAGTTGCAGGAA
>OVAN01014519.1:0-11981 GCA_900406275.1 Anastatica hierochuntica | reverse complement strand
ATCAGAAACTGATATGGATTATGGTTTATAGATTGAATAAATCTAACATTATAGGTATATGTAAGTTATCATAAAGACATGAAAGGATTTGTAAAATTAGTCCGGAACAAGATAAGAGATTTTATCTCTTTCGAAAATAAATCTGAACTAAACTGTAAGAGAATAGACTATCTCTTGTAACATAGATGCGGGATTGATCTACAATGAACAATTTAACACACTTAGTTTTAAGAAAGCTACTATTAAGCTAAATCGACAAAATGAGGTTGCTTGATTCTCTAAACTTTACTCAAACTAAATTTAAACACAAGATAAATATAACAAAAACAATGCAAGAACAAACGATATGAAATGGAGATTCAAATAAAGAAACAAGATGCAATTCATGGATTAGAAAATATGATTAAGTAGTCTAAATGCTTCTAAGATGCAAGGGCTAAACAATAAAACTTCATTCAAAGGCAAGACAATAATCAATTAACTCATTCCCATGAGACTAATCCATCTAATGATCATAAATTGAACCAATCCCCCAATAGCAATTAACAATCATTAGCCATTAAACACCTTAATCATCCATTCACATGGGTTAAGAGTGTTAAGCATTTTTAAGGTTCTCTTAGGAATTTCATCGAACACTTTCCGGGTGTGAAATTCCTTAAATCTAAAAATTGAATGATCACTTCATTTCTAACGCTAAGCATTCCTTAATCATGTGAATCTATAAGAATCTAGCCCTTAACAACTCAGCTAACATCTAGATCTAGCCTAATCTACCTAACCCGTAAATCACAAAATAAATTACTCACTAATTATGGATTCAAAACATGTAGAAACACAAATAGAAAGATAAACCATTATTAGATAAGAAGAAGAAGAAGAAGTTAAAAATCCAAATCTTGCTAATAGATTATCAAGATTCATAAATGGTTGTGATCTTTACAAAAGAGGCAAAGAGAATTAAAAACATAGGTTTAACAAGTGTTTAACAATGTATTTATACTAAAAAATTTAAGATTGGGTCGACCCGGGACAAACCGGGTCAGATCTAGGATCTTTTTGTGTTTCTCAGGTGTCTGGTCGACGATGACGAGAGGCGCAGACCGCCAGGGAGGCTGCATCGACCGCCATGTAGTGTTGTCAACGGCTGGTGGGTAGTGACAAGCGAGTGTGGATCGCCGGGTTCCTTGTGTGGACCGCCAGGATGCAGGGGACAACTGGGAGTGCCTAGCGGTCTGTGCGGGTGAGACGTGGATCGCTAGGTGCCTTGCATGGACCGCCATGATTATCTAGAAGATGTTTTCGGGCTACGCAGGTATAGCGTGGGCCACCAGCTTTGCCCGCCGAAGAGCTTATTTTCTTTTTGTTACAAACTTAGAGCTAGCTTTCTTTTTCACTTTTTAAGATTCTTCTACCCTTAGAGTTCTACCCTTTTCATACTTTTTTCCTTTCTTATAGATTCTCTCATTGATCCTTTTGACAATTTATTTCATTCCCAAACCCGTGATTATCAAGTAAACACCCGTGATTATAGAGTAAACACACTTGAATTGATCCCCATCCTATCTATACTAGTCTTATAGCGAGACTAGTTTTAAGAAAGATCCTCTTTGTCGTTCCAATACTCATAGGATTTTACATATGAAAGCACAAAAGAGAACTCACTCATTTAAGAACAATGGNGGGGGGGGGGGGGGTTTAAAAGAAAGGCTTGGCTTAAGGGTGAGGAACTATTCTTAAAATGAGAATGGCTATTTGGATCGGTTAAAAGTGGTAAAAAGGGGAGAAACTAATCCAAGTATCAATGTGTTTATCCATGGTTAATGCATTTTAAGTCCATAAGCAAGATTAATTTCAAACTTCATTTAAGTTTAAGTTCAATAGGGTTGAAATCAAATCAAGTAAGTTTCAATCTAAATGCAAACAAGTAAGCCGAGAGTTCCAAGCATGGATTTTCCATTTTTTCGGACTGGCTCAAGCTACATGATACTTTTAGCAAGGGTTTCATTTCAACTCCTAAGCATGCTCCAATTATGTGACAATTTAATCATAGTCCTCATGCATATGCATCCTATATGCTCCTAAGACGACGCTAAAGACATGAGTATGAGAAATGCAACCACATGTTTTTTTTCAAATTTTTCAAATTTTTTTGTTTTTCTATGCCTAAATTATTAACAATGCAACTAGACTTCATGAGACGCAAAATTGAAAGATCAAGACAAAAGAAAAACACATTAGCAACCAATTCCCTTCCCCCGGATTTACTCAGCACCGTCTCGGTGAGTAAATAAATTCGCGAAGGGGCTCAACAACACAAAACAAAGAGATGAAAGAGAATGATATATACAATGGTGGATGGAAATGGTACCTTGGATCAATAGGTTGGGGAACCGGAGGAATCCTCCGTGTCGAGTGAGTAGGAATCGTAGCTCGAGGTTGGCGTGGGTGACCTTCTCCTCCTTCGTTGCCTCTTTCTCCTTGGCTCGTAGGCGGGATGTTGAGACGGTTCATTGTAAACCACTAGTGTGCTTGAAGTTCCACCTTAAGAATGCCTTGCTTCCTCTTGATCGATTTTCATACCTTCAATTCTTTTCATTTGCTTATTTTCCCGAGGATCCTTTCCACGAAATCTTGTGGTTGAGAACCTTTACTTGTTTCTTGAGGGATTTGACTTGTCCCTTCAAGCCTTTCACCGCCTTGACGAGTTTGTGGATAATTATATCGTGCCATTTGCTCCATTTTTGCATCGTCCTTAGCTTCTCGTGAGAATACCTTATGCCTTTAGAAGGCAAAGGTCCATCAAAATGCTCAAAGTGGTAGCGGTGGCTACCGTAGACTTCCTCATCATTCAAGTTCGGGCTTTGTCCTTCTTCTTCTCTTGGCTCTTCTTCTCTCCTCTCATAGGCTTCATCATCATGTTCTTCTTGGACATTCTCTTCCACTTGTAGAACTTTACCTTTGGCTCTTAAAGCCCATACGAGCAAAGGGTGATGGTTGGGATCATAAAAACCATCCTCACTCGGCTAAAATGCGATGTTCTCCCGATTAGCTACTGAAGTCGCCTCTTGGTTATGCAAAAGAAATTTCCTTTCATCAAACATCACGTAGGTGTATCTAGACCCGAAAGCTCCTCCCAAAAAACTTGAAGTCGATAGATACGCCATGTTGACACTCAAAATTGGTGCATCCTTGTTGGGGAAGTTCACATTATAGCCATCCTTTTTAAAGTCTCGCAATATAGGTGTTATGATTCCACCAACCATCAATTGAGATTCTTTATCATCCGAGGTGTAGAGAGTGTCCCGTACCTCTAATAGATTCGCCAATAAGATCCGCGCAAGATCAATTCGATCTTCTCATTCTTCGGTTTGGGCTTCACCCGTTAGGATAGGAGTAACACCTATTGAGAGAAGATACATCTCATCCTTGTTTACCTTCTCGGGTTCCCATCTAGAATAGTAGATGTTTTCAAGTACCTTTTTCACATATCTAATGGTCGGATGCCTAATCTTTGACGCCTTCACTCCCGCTTTGAATTCCCCACTTCTTATTGTGGTCTACACCGCCTTGTCCGCATTCGTGAGGCTTGGTATCTTGGCCTTTGTTCATTTTTTAAAACCAAACAACACGCTAAGTCCCCCTCCCCTCCCCCCCAATAGTCTAGTTCATTGTATCTTTTCCTATCTTGAAGGAGAAATCCCAGCTTGCATATGTCAAAGTGGAGAAAAATTCACAAGTGAGCCTTTGGTAACCCGGCTCGTTCATGAAGAAGAACTTTTCCATCCCCATATGGTTTTCTAACGCTAGCACATCTTCATAAAATTCAAGTTTCTCCAAGGCTATCCGCCCAACGAGTTGGAATCCATTTCTTCTTCATCAAGACATCGAAATATTGCTTAGGGGTTGGATTTTTCGGTGGCTTTGAGGTCGTTGCCTTCTTAGCAACGAGCTTTACGCGGGTGCTTTCTTCCCTCCCATTATAGGAAGGTCCTCTTCCTCATTCACAATTGTAGTTTCTTCTACGGGATTGGAGGATTGAGCAATTTCCTTGCCCTTAACTTTTTTCGTTGGCTCATTTGTGCTTGTGTCTTCCATAGATTTTTGTGGGTTTTCAGGACCCTTGGTGGCGTTAGTGATGGTCTTTGTCATTGTTCCTACAAGCTTGAAGAGTTTAGCTATGTTAGTTCATAAGGATTGAGAAACTCATCGAAGCTTTTAACCATCGATAATCATTATATGGATCCTCATAAACCATCATATTAACACAACTTAGCCAAGACTTAGCTATTTTATTAACATTCTCCTATAGGATCTCTCTTGGAATGCCCAATAATTGACCAAATTTATGCAAGCAATGTATTTAAGCACTTAGTTGACCTCCATGACAATCCAATAACATCTATATAAGCACAATTCATCAACCAAAACCACACAAATGGAGTTAAGCAATTTCTCAACACATTCATTTTCTTGAAAATTTAAAAACATGATCAAATGGCCATAAATTTTAGTAGTCTTTTGCAAACATATATATTATAACCTCAGTTACTCAAAGAAACCACAATCCCCAAATTTCTCTAATTTTTTAAAATTTCACAAAATTCTCAAAAACTCTAACTATTGAATTTCTAAAGTCAAGAAATTGACAAGTGAAACAAGGTAGTTCTAGCATAAAAATGGATAACCCAATCATAATTAACAACCATCAACCACTAGAAACAACCAAATCCTCACAAACCCGAAATTCAAAATTTTGAGTTTAAAGAGAAAGTTTTGAGAATTACCTTGTTGATGATTGAATGGAGCAAGAGAGAGATGTAATGGGGCAGGAATTACTCTAAGAAACTTAATAGAATGAATTTTTTGCAGAAAAAACTTGAGTTAATTTGATGAAGATTTGAGAGAAATACACAAATTTTCTATGTTCTTTAAAGGGGAGAGAGAGAGAGAGAGAGAGAGAGAGAGAGAGATGAAAGAGATGATGAGCGTTGATTCTTTTAGATAAATAATGGTTGCATTTCTTTTTAAAATTTTTTTATTTGCAAAAAAGCATGGCATGGTTACTCTGGAACGTGGTATCCGACAAGATGACCCTTTATCGCCTCTACTTTTTGTATTATGTACTGAAGGCTTGAGTCATCTATTGTGTAGATCTAATGTCAAGGAGATTTGAAGGAATTTGTTTTGACCCAATCGAGCCTATGATACACCATTTGTTATTCGCGAACGATAGCTTATTCCAATTTGTAAATCTACACTTGCACAAAGTGAGGTTCTCAAATCCATTCTACGAACTTATGGAGACGCAACAGGACATGTTGTTAATGTCTCAAAATCTTCCATTACGTTTGGTTCACATGTTAATGCATCAGTTAAGTCTCATATTCAAAATTGTTTACAAATACATGCGGAAGGTGGAGCAGGTTCTTATTTGGGCCTTCCGGAATGCTTTAGTTGCTCAAAGGTTGAGATGTTAAGCTACATAAATGAGCGTCTCAAGACAATATTGAATGGATGGTTTTGTAGGAATTTATCTCACGGAGGGAAAGAAGTTTTACTCAAATCTATAGCATTGGCCATGCCAATTTATGCTACGTCGGTGTTCAAGCTTCCAAAGGCCATGTATAACAATTTAAACAGTGTCGTGGCTGTGTTTTGGTGGGGGGCAGCTGAGGATAAAAAGAAGATGCATTTGATATGGTGGGAGAAACTTTGCCTTCCGAAAAAGGATGGTGGCTTAGGCTTTCGCGACATTGAGCTATTCAACCAAGCTCTCCTAGCTAAACAAGTCTGGAGAGCTCTAACAGAGCCTATGTCTCTCTTTGCTCAGGTTCTGAAAATAAGATACTACATGGATACTGATATCTTAGGTGTAATCGTTGTACCGAAGTCTTCCTTTGCGTGGCAAAGCCTCCTACACGGTCGTGAACAGTTGGTTAAGGGTTTAAGAAGAATGGTTGGTGATGGATAATCAATACATGTTGAGATGGACCCTTGGATTCTAGATGGATCAATGCGGAGACCACTCAATCGGAATCACAACATTGATCTTGATATCACGTCCATGACATTCTAGATTTGGAGTTTGGCTCCTGGAATCAGAAAAAGCTTAATGATCTATTTATTCCAGATGATATCCGCAGAATCCTCTAGTTAAAACCGATAGTGTCTGCTCCAGATTATCGAGTTTGGTCACATACTCGGGATAGTAATTACTTCGTCAAATCTGGATATAAGTTAAATCACCGATTAAAAAAAGTTGAACTAATCTCTGAAGCTACGATGCTTCCATCTCTAAACCCTCTTAAATAGCAAATATGGAAGCAGATTACTCCTCCTAAGGTAAAGATTTTCCCTTGGAAGGCACTTAGTGGCGCCATACGTGTTGCAGATACCTTAAGGTACATATGCATACAGGTGGATATGCGATGTCCAACTTGTGGAGAGGATGGGGAAACTATAAATCATGTTCTATTTTCATGTGCTAAAGCGCGACAAATCTGGGCAATGACAAACATTTTATGTCATGCAGATGGATTTCATCCTTCATCTTTGTATGTGAACTTCATCTTCATCCATACTTTGTATAAATCAAGCTTTATTCCTCACTCAATTCGGCAACGTATCCCTTGGATACCTTGGATTCTCTGGAAGAGTTGAAACATGTTACTCTTTGAAGGTCAACAATACAATGTACAAGGGAGCATTCTGAAGAGTCAAAACGATGTTGATGAATGGTTATTGGCACAAACTCAAGACCATAGTGTTATCCCTCCTGCTGTTAATCACTCAACAGAGTTAATGGTAAGATGGACGGCTCCTCCAACTGGGTGGGTTAAGTGTAATCTCGGTCTAACTTGGTCCAAGAAGAAGAAGCTTGGAGGTGCAACCTGGATGCTTCGTAACAGTGGCGGTGATGTGATATACCACAGCCGTCGTGCGTTCTCTGATATGGAAAACATTTTCGAGGCCAAGCATATGGGGCTGTTATGGGCAATTTAAAGTATGAGCAGTCATAGGCTCTTTAATGTTTTATTTACGTGTGATGCTAAGGAACTGGTTGGAGCAATTACTCGACCACCTTAATAGCCGCTTTTCAAAGGTCATGCTTTGGCTCTCCTTTTTGCTTTATCGAAAATTGTTGCTTGAGATTTTATCATAGAAAGGGGAGATGTCAACCGAAGTTCTTTCTTAATCGCTCGTAGCGTAACGATGGAGAATAGACGGCAATCATAAGTTGCCACAAATACTTCTAGTTGGCTCAAAACGATCTTAGAGCTGGAGAAGAAAATATCACAGTAGCTTCAGCTGTGTTTTCTCAGTCTTCCTTAGTATTTAAGAAAGTGTTGTGTTATTGTTTTTTGCTCAGTCTTCCTTAGTATTTAAGAAAGTGTTGTGTTATTGTTATTTTCTATTCTCTGCTTTTGTATTTTGTTTATTCCCTTTTTTACTTTAGATGATCTTGATTTGTTAGTTTTTGTTACTACAACTCTGTAATTTGTGCTCAGTTTTATTATAAAAGTTCCAGATGTCTAAAAAAAATTCTTTAGATATTAGAGAACTTTTTTCCAAAATCTTGATCGGATATAAAAAGAATTTTTACAAAAGCAAAAACTAAAAACTATCGTCAGACTACAAAAAATCTAATGGTTTACTTTTTTCAACAAAAAAAATGTTAGTTTGCGAGTCCCGTAGAGCTACAATAAGTGGGCTCGATCAGCCCATATCTAATACTAGAAACAAGACCGGACTAAACCGAATTCGGTATGGTAATTGGACCGACTGTTATAACTGGAGCGAGAGGAAGATAATATGGAGGAAGTGCTAAGATAACCTTCAAACCAAAAAAAAGTGCTAATATAACTTTGTTTTAAAGTTTAAGTCAATTATGATAGTATTTTAATCAAAAAACGGTGAATTACGTTTGTGTCCCTAATGATACTACTATTTTACTAGATCCAACCAATCCTAATTGGATCCTCACCCAAACCCAAAAACCCACCCACCCAACTAACTAAAACGAGAAAAGATTGGAAAAAAAAGAAAAAATCAAATCCATCCTCCATCTCGTTTCTCTTCTCCTCCATCTTCCATCTTTGTGATTTCTCCTTTATCATCTTCTCTTCATCTTCTATTTGCGATTTCTTTGCAATATCTCCTCATCATCTTCTCTTTTTCTCCCTCTTTGCGATTTCTTCCTTTTCTCTAGGGTTCATCCGCCGCCGACGACTCCCATCATCTTCCATCCTCTTCTCCTTACAAAATTCGCTTCTAAGCCCCTCCGCCGGACTCCCCCTCCGCTGTATCTCTGATAAATCTCCCCGAGGTTTGTGATTTAGGGTTTCAATTTTTGTTAATTTGGGTTTCATAACTTTCGATTGGGGTAGTAAATGGGTTGGAGTTTGGTTTGTTGAATTGTGTTAATTAGATGATTTAGTGTTGTTGGGTTGTTCGACATATTGAAGAAGTGAAGAGATGCCACCGAAAACAAAAAAATCCAACTTTATCTATAGTGGAACAAAATCGCCACCATTTCACTCCGGCTTCCTCCTCCTCTGTCCGTCGCTCTCTGCATCGAGACCAGTCCCCTTCGGCTTCCTCCTCCTCTGTCCGTCGCTCTCTGCGTCGAGACCAGTCGGGTCTTGTTTCCTCCTCCTCTGTCCGTCGTGCTATGCCTCAAGACCAGTCACGTCCGGGTTCTTCCTCCTCTGTCTTACCGGAACCACGAATAAAGGAAGAACGATATGATGCAGCAGAGATGGCTGGTCAATCGGAAAATGCTCGACCATCGGAACCTCAAAGAACTGATTCTGAAACGGTAAGAAAGAGTTTGTTCATTAAAAATAGTATAAGTGCTACTTAGTTTTGTTAAATTGAAATGAAATTAACTTGTGTTTTGATTGCTGCAGGAGGAAACTATCGAACCAATGCAGCCTCTTGGCTTTTACTTCAATCACACAGAGTATGCGATGCAGTGCAAGATGCAAACGAGGTGCGACTTATTCAATGTCGTGGCCACCATTAAAGCAAGGCTTCAAGGACTGGAGAAGGATTGGTTTCTCAATCATCCGCAATTTAAGCATATCTTCCACATGCCACAACAGAGACACAAGAAGGTGCTGGGGATGTTTATGTTGATTATCCGCACAGCTAAGATGGATAAGCATAAGCAATGTTGGTTCATGGTCAACGGAGTTCCAATCCGATACTTGATTAGAGAACACGGCCTCCTTTCAGGTTTACATTGTCATTCTTACCCGCATAATTTTGAGAAGCTTGGGAGTGATAGCTTCTTTCAGAGGCACTTCGGTAAGGAGAAGAAGTCGATATCAGTCGCAGAAGTGTTGGAGAAGTTGAAGCAAATGCGTTATGTTGAAGGTCAGCAGAATATTGAGCTGTTGAAGATGTCAATTTTGTATTTCTTATCCAACGTGATAAGAGGAAGAACAAAGGTGGTAAACGGAAAGATAGAGCCCTTCATTCTCCGAGTGGTCAACGATATAGAGTTGTGTGAAACGTTTCCATGGGGACGTTTCACTTTTGATGATTCAATGGCAGAGATTTCTCATATGATTGGCCATTTTAATGGAAAGGTGCGAGCCACTTGAACATTTCCAGGATTCTTACCGCCTCTAGAGGTAATTATGTTTGTCTTGAATTTTGATAGAGTTGTGATAACATGATAAGTATAACTGGTGTGACTAGTTTAACTATCTGTGCAGAGTTTGACGTTTGAATGCATACCAACACTCAGGTAAGCATTTCATGAAACCGTCAAAGTTCAAAGAGACGGGTACAAGAGGAAATAGTTTGGGTGAAATATACCAAGCGCTTGGAAACACAAAGGTTTGAAATTAATTTTAAAGATAAAAATCTATGTATGTTGGACACAATAATATAATAATATTTCTGTTTTTATTTTTACAGAAAATTTGTAGTATTTTGGAACCTCATGATGCAGCAGAAGAAGAGCTTATGGCTCGTGTTCTTGGTGATGCAAGGACGGATGTTGATCTACAAGAGGATGGTGATCCCATAGACTTCATTGTGGACGGGTGGAATAGATATATTCTTCACCAAAATTGGAAGATGTGGTGGGAGAACCTATACAAGTTGGATATCGAAGGTCGAGCATATGAAGAAGACGAGGCAACACCGACAAGAGCGGACGCAGCAGCACTGACAAGAGCGGACGCGGTAGCACCGGCAGGAGCGGACGCAGCAGCACCAGCAGGAGCAAACGCAACAGATGCGGCAGCACCGGTGCGAGCAGATGGGGCAGCTCCCCAGGCATCAAACGCGTCACAGAATCTTCATGTTGTCGAATTAATGAATGGGTTAAAAGCTGAGATGAAGAAGTTTTTTGAAGGTGAGTTTCACAAAGTTATGGAGAAGGTTAATGGTGTGGATGAAAGACTGAAGTTATTGGAAGCAAGAGGGAAGGAAGCAAGAGAGCAGGTTGAGGAAGAAGAAAGAAATGACATGGATGGTGGGTATTTTTCGAGAGGATATGAGGCCGAGGAGAATGAAAGAAATGATATGGATGGTGGGTATTTTTCAGGAGGATATGAGGCTTCGAAGAGGGCTGATGTAGAGAGGGAGGTTGCGGAGAAAGAGAGTGATGAGAAGGAAGATGCGGAGAAAGAGAAGGCTGAGAAGGAGGCTGCAGAGAGGGCTGATGCAGAGAGGGAGGCTGCGGAGAAAGAGAAGGTTGTGAAGAAAGAGAAGCCTGAGAAGGAGGTTGTGGAGAGGGTTGCTGCAGAGAGGGAGAATGCAGAGAAAGAGAAGGTTGTGGTTGTGGCGGAACCACTTACAGGTGAGAGGGCAGCCGCATATGAGAAGGCAATAGCAGACCAAACGCGGTATGAGGAGATTGTGGTCAAGGCCAAGGCTAAAATTCGAGTTTCATTTGAGGAGCGTTGTTTCATTAGAAGTATTGGAAGACCAATTCCTCCGAGTGCACATTATTACAAGACGAAGGCTGTGAAGAGTGTGATGAGTCTGGCAGCCTTGAGGAAAGCAGAGGAGATTAGGAAAGCAAGGGAAGAAAAGAGGGAAGCCGAGATGAAAGCAGAGAAGATGAAGAAAGCAAGGGAAGAAAAGAGGGAAGCCAAGACGAAAGCAGAGGAGATGAGGAAAGCAAGGGCGGAAAGGAGGGAAGCAAAGATTTCGAAGTATGTACGAAGTCCTTACACGGAGGAAAAGGCGAGGAAGAGGGCAAATAAGTAGTAATTGATTTAAGGTTTCATATTAATTTTGTGCATTAGTGTAGTTGTGGTTTTTCTCTGGTGGTTTTTGGTGATCTTAAACAGGAACTTAAAAATAATCAGGAGGATGAATTTGTAGAACTATTATTTTTTGTACTACTGAACAAAGTACAACTGGTTTGTTTGGTACAACTACTAGCGAACATATATATTCAAATATTTCAGTTTTCAAACAAATCTAATATGAAATTAAAAAATATTAAATTAAAAATATTAAATTAAAACATTATTAAAATAAAAAATATTAATTTAAAAAATTATTAAATTAAAAATTTTCTAGGCGCCGTCATTTTAATAAAAAAATAGATAAATACAAATTAGACGCGTGGACTAACAAAATATACACTTAGACAGACAAAAAAACCCAAGCGCCGTCATTTGAGTAGAAAAATATTTTTTAAAACAAGTAGCACAGACATTTTTAACAAATAGTTGTACCCAAGTTTCAAGTTGTACAGACCTTTAAATAGTTGTATTTTGATAGGTTTTTAAAAAAGTTAGTAATACGTTATGGTAAATTGAAATTAGGCAGTTGTACTTATGTTTTTATGTGTTTATATAGCAGTTTCTGTTCATTTTAATAAAAATATGTGAAAAACATGTCATATGTCTATTTTCATACAAATACCACAAACATTAGCAAAGTAACTGATGGCTCAGGTTTACACCCAAGAAATCACTGCAAGCGTACAGTTAGTACGTTGTAGTGGT
>OVAN01014518.1:0-11981 GCA_900406275.1 Anastatica hierochuntica | reverse complement strand
TTGTGCTACCTCTAAATTATGAGGGTTTAAAGTGTTAGTCGATGCCATTCTGAAGGTTTTTTATGCGATTTTCCCTTTATTTTTATGAAAAATTTCAATGATGCATCGTTGAAAACACGCAGGGACACACATGTTTATACACATTGTCATATTGTTTTTGTTTTTTATATTTTTGTCAACCGCACATTTATTAAATTATGAATCAACTTTAGATTTGAAAAGCTAATATATTATATATATATATATATTTTTTTTTTAATTTTATAAATTATTTTGTTTGATATAAAATAAAATTTTATGTGTTTTAATTTATTTTTTTCTTTATATTGGGTACTGTTATCTATTTAAGTCTAGCTCACCAGTTATATAAATTTAAAATACAGTAAAATCTCATTAAAATTTTCGACGAAAGAACTAATTTAACACTCGTGTGTGGGCATATGTGATTTTATGTACTCTCTCTCATAGTAAATACTTGTAATGTATGCCTGTTTTCCCCTTAAATTGTAATTATACTTTCAATATCCTTTGATTTTGTTTTTGTGTTTGTTTATGTACACATTTAGTCATATCTTCTTGATTCTTCATTTCACATAAAGACAAAGAGTTAAGAGTAAGAGAGCCTTGGTTTTTGACTAAGCTTAGCCTAAGGTTTATTATGTGAAGATTTATCTTCAAATTGTATTAATACACAATCTTTGACAAGTGTTGCTCGTAATCTCACCATTTTTAAATCCTAAACGTATCTCTTCTCTAATTTCAATCCTCTCCCAAGAACCTATATAAAGAAGATGTCCCCACACCACCAAAGACCACAATAACAACAAGAAAATCAAGTACATTTGAGAGTAATGGAAAATTCAGATGTTTTCGTGAGGGGAGACAATGAAGTGAATGAAGAGAAGCCACCACCGCGAGTGTGTCCAAGATGCAACTCAGACAACACAAAATTCTGTTACTACAACAACTACAGCGTGTCTCAGCCGCGCTACAACTGCAAGAACTGTCGTCGATACTGGACTCATGGGGGAACACTAAGGAACATACCAATTGGTGGAAGTGCCCGTGAACCCAAGCGTACAAGGATAGATCAGTCTTCTATTTCTCAGACAGTTTCTGTTGAGATCCAACAAGTTAATCATCGCCAACCTATCTTACATGTTCATGAAACCAATGAATTTGTTGGATCTTTTGGTGGTTCTTCTTCTTCTACTGCTATTGCTGTTAAGAACCATTACCGTTCTTTTCCCGATATTTGTGGTAATACAGAACTTCCAATTCAAATTTTTTCACCAATGAATCGCTTAGATACCCATGTTGGATCTTTCCAAAGAGATTATTATAACGTTGGATCCAATGGTTTGATTGGTAATGCTTTGATAAACCAATCAATTGGTGGATCTACAGTTAACAGCTCTAATTTTAACGGTTACAATAATCAAGAAGAAGATCAGAACAAGTGGAACCAGAGCTTCAACAATAATATAAACATGAATCATAACGCCAACACTAGTAGAAGGAGAGGATCTATTGGCAATGATCATATGAACAATAACAACAATAGAATCAAAAGCAATTGTATTTTCAAGTCCTCCTGTCATTTAGAGAAGCATGGTCCTTGAATCTTATTCTTAACTTTATCAGAGCATGTTCAATGGTAAGAACCTCAAAATGCTAAAAACCTTTTGGGGTTTTTAGCTATTTTTCTATTAATTTTCTTAGAATAAGAATCCCTATGGTCTATTATTGCAAGAAATCCAAATGGGGTTCTTAAATAAATTTTTTTTTTTACTTAAACAAAACCCGAAATATTTTCGAGTATTTTTAAGTATATTTTCGGATATTTTCGAGTATTTTTAGGTATATTTTCGGGTATTTTGGGTTCGGATCGGGATATTTTAAACAGAACTGAAACGGATCCGAAACTCCAAAAATCGTAAACAGATCCGTATCATATCCAAAAACTAAAAAACAAAAAAAAACGGATATGAAACGGAGCCGAAACGTAACCGAAACGGATATTTTCAGATATTTTGGGTTCGGGTCGGGATATTTTAAACAGATCCAAAACAGATCTGAAACTCCAAAAATCGTAAACAGATCTGTATCATATCCAAAAACTGAAAAACAAAAAAACGGATATGAAACGAAGCCGAAACGGAACCGAAACGTATATTTTCAGGTATTTTGGATTTGGATCGGGATATTTTAAACATATCCGAAACGGATCCGAAACTTCAAAAATCATGAATGAATATGTAACAAATCCAAAAACCGGAAAACAAAAAAAAACAGATCTAAAACGGATCCGAAAATAAATTGTTCTGATAAAAAAAAAACAACAAGTAAGAACCGTAAGAGTCGGTTCTTAATTAAGAACTTTAAGGCCATGCCCATCAGTGATTTCGGGTGGGGTTTGATCTCCAAAAAAAAATGATTATTTTATATTTTTTTTTCGTTTGACTTTAAAAAAAGTAAAAATAAAAATAAAAATAAAAGAACCAATCGCGGGCTGCCACGTGTCAGTGAGGCCCGCGATTTTTTGGTGATACGGTATCACTAGGGAGATCTGGAAAGGGGAGATCACAAGCTTTCACCATTTTTTTAATAATTTTTTTTCTCAAAAACTGGACCATGATCCTTCAATGGACATGCCCTAAAAATTCGGTTCTTACGTAAATTGCTTTTTTTTTTCCCACGTCACCTTAGATACTCGGCAAGAAACCCGAGTAAACATGTTCTTACCTGTTTTCCTTTTTCATAAAATATTGTTTCAGTATTTCTTATAAGCTTTCTGTTGGGCCTCATTGTGAGCTCTGTTGGTCTTTTTTTGAAGTTATGAAAATTTACATCTTTCTCCCAAAAGACTTTCTTATAATATAAATATTTAATGGAGGCCAGTTTGTTGTGAGTTTCATACATTTAAGAGCATGAACAACGGGGTATATTACCACCGTCTCTTAACTTTTTTTTTTAATTAAAAATTAAGTGGGACCCACATAATAAACAACAAACCGTCTCTCACGTAGCTAAAATAAGATACGTATCTTGTGGGTTTGTTGCACTGTTTGCGGGCTCCACCGATACGTGGCGGTCCGCGATTGGTGCATTTTTTATTTTTTATTTTAAATCTGAAACACAAAAAAATTAATAAAAAATGAAATTATGAAACCCAGGGTTTCATGGTTGATTCTGCTCTCAGAGCTTCAACATTGATGATGTCAAAAAAAAGAAAAAAAAAGAAAAAAAGAAAAGAAGAGATCTTCAACATTGATAGAGCTCTCACAATAAGTCTCTAACATATATTTTATTAATAGAATTTAAATTTATGATTAAGTTTTAAAATAAAAAAATAAAATGCCGATCAAAAGGTGACACTTAGAGAGTATAGCTTTAGAAATGTGTTTTGAGTCTCTCCCTCGGAAGTTCTACGCACTCTCTCCCCTCTCTTTTCAAGTTTTTGTATTATTTTAATTCTAAAAATACTTTTAAAAACTCCCAATACAAATGCTCTAAGAGCATGTTTATTGCAGGGTTCTAAACTTAAAAAGAATTAAGTTAAATAAGAAAAAGGTTAGAGTCGGTTCTTAGACAAAAGTCTCTAGAACCGGCTCTTCTTCCTCTATTCACACGACTTCCTTCGCTTTTTCTGTAGCACTCTTCGACGATTTCCTTTGCTTTCTCTCTCGTATTCCCTTCGATTTTCTTACCAAAACGCAATGTCGTCTTCGGCTTCCAAACGTGTATGCACTAATAAGAATGCCGAAAAAGAGAATCTCTTAGAGAAGTATAGTTTCTAGGGTTCTTAACAAAATCTCAAAATTCTCCCTTTTTCTACGATGTTGCTTATGCGATTTTGGGTTTTTTTTTCCTTTGCAGGTATGAGAATCTGGGTAAGATATTTGATGCGTTGGACAATTCAATCAGATTATCGAAAATGAGAGGTTCAAAGCTGACTCGTCTCAAGTTTGTTGCATTTTCGTAATTCCTTCATGGGTATAGCTTGATTGTGTGTGATTCTTATGGATTTCATCAAATTTCGATCAAAGTTTGTTACTTGTGTGATCATGGGTCTTTCTCGAATATGTTCATAAACAACAAAGTTTCAAACTTTTTGACTATTTTTTAAGATTTCTCGATCTCTTTCCCCTAGATTTAGTGTTAGACACTTCTATTTCATCACTTCATTGTCACTTGAGTTTTTGCTGTTTTATGGATTTAGTAAGAACTGAATTCGAGAAATTTTAGATTCTTTCACTATTTGAATTTGGATTTAGAACAATTGAGATTGTGCTCCTCCCATGGAATTGTTGTATGAATCTCTGTCTAAATGCAAAAATATGTCTTCTTCTTTTTAAGTGAATTCTTGATAAAAAAAAGTCTCTTCCTTTTGTCTTTCTTTGATTCTTTCATCAAACCTTTTGATAAATGCAGCTCAAGATCGATATATCAAGGAAGCCGAAGAGATTAAGCTCACGATGCAACCTTTAGAGCTTACCAAAACAGTAAGCTTTTTTCTATCCCTTACTTCTAATTGCATTACAAAAATCAAATCTTTGCTCACTCAAAAGATTAGCATTTGTGAAAAAGATTTGGACCCTTATGTTCTTTTGGAATGTTAATACGTTAGATCCGAGAAACCGAACAAGAGGCATCTGCAGGGCAAGAAACAGAACAAGAGAAAGATGTGAAGCAGAACACAACCGTTATTTATCTCTCTAAACGTGTCCAGGATTTTCGCGCGCAAAATGATGCATCAAGCTTGAAAGGTACAAACCACATTATCATCTTCTTGTTTATGCTTAAGGAATTTAGATCAACACATATGAAGGTTTTTTCCTTTGTGGTATGTTACAAATATTCTATGATCCGCGCAACATTGGAAGAATGGCGAAGATTTCTTTTCAGCTTGCCTTTATCGCACAAGAGGTATGTTCAAGTCAAATGGTTTAAAGGATTTTCCTTCAGATCAAGCATAGTTTGATTTATCTTATAATCTATAGTCACAAGGATAAAGACGTGTCATGCAATAAAAAAAAAACATAAGATGGAATCCTAGGATTTTTTTTTGATTTGCTGAAATAATATGAGGCACTAGTTTAAAAAAAAAAACTTTGTTTCATTTGTAATTACTTTGATCCAGAGTTATTACAAGTTTGTAGATAGATTATTTAAAATCTCAAGAAGGATATTTGATGGAGTAAATATTCTTCTTCCCAACCACCCACCTACACCGACACTCTTAAACCAGAAAAATCTCATTAAAATTTTAAAATTTGTTAGTGATGAATGCTTGTTTTAATGATAGCTTTAGGACTTTGTTAGGTGATAAATGAGTTAGATACATGTCAACTCAAGATCGATTCAATCTATTAAAGGTGTTTACTTCTCTTTCTTTTAATCTTATCAACACATTCCTTCTTTTCTTTGAGTCTCTTAAACATAAACCCATTTCTTCTCTCTCTTTATGGATTCATATAGTCAATCTTCTACTTTTTCAAACCTCTTAAGCAGCCAACAACCAAACTGTGAATACTCAACTCAGTATGTGAGTTGTTCACCTAGTTTTGAACTTGGAGGATCTGGTTCATTTGCACACACAGTTGATGACCGTAAGAAAAGAACGAAATAGTCACCAATAGAAGACCTGGTGCTCATCAGTGCTTGGTTGAACACCTCAAAGTATCCGGTTGTCGGGAATGAGCAAAAAGCAGGAGCATTTTGGAAACGCATTGTAGCATATTTTTCAGCAAGTCTTAAGCTTGTTGGACTGATATAGAGAGAGCTAAGTCAGTGTAAGCAAAGATGGGGGAAGATTGATGAGGCAGTGTGTAAGTTTGTAGGTTGCTATGATGCTGCAACAAAAGAGAAATCCAGTGGGCAGAATGAGGATGATGTAATGAAAGTGGCTCATGAAACCTTCTTCAATAATTACAAGGCGAAGTTCACACTTGAGCATGCATGGAGGGAGCTTCGCCATGATCAGAAAAGGTGTGGATCTTCTTCTACTACAGATAATGGAAGGTCAAAGAGAAGAAAGTGTGAAGAGCAATCTGCACAGTCATCAACATCTGTGCACAGTCATGGAGAGGATGAAGCACGACATGTTGGTGTTAAGGCAACAAAGACCAAAGCTAAAAGGTTTATGGGAGAAGAAGGAAAGGCACTTATGAAGTTTTAGACCATGTGGGAGATAAAGCAAAAGGACTTGGTTTTGAAGGAGAAACTTATCAAGCACAAACTGCTTGATAGTTTACTTGCAAAAACATAGCCACTTAGTGAATTAGAAATGACTTTAAAGAATAAGCTTATTAATGACATGTTAGCAATGTAATCAGTTTAAGTGTGAGACACTAGTTTAAAAAGAATTGGCTACTTTTAGAATTGAGTTTCTAATTTGAATGTTGTCTTTAGTTGTGTAATATAACTTTGTTTCATGAATGTTGCTTTTAGTTGTGTAATATAACTTTTAAAAAGACTTGCCTGCTTTATCTGCTTGTAATTCTTTTATGAATGCTCTGCTTGTAGGTGAACTTGAACTGCCATTCATTGCATTACTCTTGGTGATTGTTGCTCCATATGACGTTACGAGCATAAGGTTAGAGAATCAGAGAATGTAATGTTTGAGACAAGATTTTGCTTTCCATTAGCTGATTCTCATTGACTCCACCCACTAGCAGAGAAACAAAAGAAGGGGATATCATTTTAGTTTTCCTTTGTAATTACTTTGTTTAATTTGTCTTTTGTTTCACAAGATGTTGTATTCATGTCGGCACAATCAAACAAGAAAAGTCACAAGATGTTATATTCATGTCTTTTATGGTTTTGTTGCTTTGTTACTTCTTCTATTAACATAGTTCACTCGTTCTTCTTGTATCAAAATATCAATTTCTCATTCTCCTTTTCTCATCTCGTTCTTTTTTTTTATCAAAATATCAAACATATGGCATCCTCTTCCCATAATATTTATGATGGATCAATTGATGAAAATTTTGATGAACATTTTGATCAAATATTCGATCAAAAGTTCGAGAATCTATTCGTTGATTAAGTGATCATCAGGAATCAAAAAAGTCAAGAAAAAATGAGTTTTTATCGAAAGAAATCGTGAAAAAGGTCACATACGTTTATGGAATGATTATTTCAATGAGGCTCCAACATACCCTCCTAATTTTTTCCGACGATGTTTTCGAATGAACAAGTCATTGTTCTTGCATATTTTGATCGACAGACCAATGAAGTTCAATTCTTTCATCAAAAGAAAGATGCTCTCGGACGGCATGGTCTCTCCCCACTTCAAAAGTGTACAATAGCGATTCGTCTCTTGGCATATGGTACTGCGACTGATACGGTTGGAAAATACCTCCGCATCGGTGCAATAACTACTCGTCAATGTTTGGAAAATTTTATTGAAGGAATAATATGTGTGTACGGTGATGAGTACCTAAGAAGACCCACACCGAAAGATCTAAAACGACTACTTTATATTGAAGACCAACGTGGATTTCACGGGATGGTTGGAAGCATCAATTGTATGCATTAAGAGTGGAAGAATTGCCCCACCGCTTGGAAAGAGCAATATTCACGTGGTTCTGGAAAACTCACAATCGTTTTAGAGGCGGTAGCTTCATATGATCTTTGGATATGACACGCGTTTTTTGGATCTCTAGGTACTTTAAATGATATCAATCTTCTTGATCGCTCACCCGTTTTGATGATATAATAAGAGGTCGAGTTCCGCTAGTGAATTTCTCCGTCAACAGAAGGAAGTATCATTTGGCTTACTATCTCACATATGGTACTTATCCGAAATGGGCAACTTTTATCCAATCTATTCCAACTCCACAGGGTCTGAAAGCAACTTTATTTGCTCAACATCAAGAATCTACCCCAAAAGATGTCGAGTGTGCTTTTGGAGTCTTGCAAGCTCGATTTGCCATTGTTAAAAATCCAGCTCTTTTTTGGGAAAAATTCAAAATAGAAAAGATTATAAGAGCATGTATCATACTTCATAATATGATAACAAAAGACGAACGAGATGGATACACTCAATTTGATGTTTTAAAATTCCAACAAGGAGAAGGAAACGGAAGTTCGCTTGTGGATCTCACGTATTCTACAGATATGCCTACAAATCTCGCTAATGTGATGGATGTTTGAACTAGAATTCGTGACAAACAAGTGCATCTACAATTGAAAGTTGATTTGGTTGAGCATATATGACAAAAATTTGGACGCCATCAAGATAACAACTAAGCTTTGATGCGTATTTGAAATGTTTATCGTTTATTATTTCGATATCTATACTTAAAACATTTTTGTGTTTTTATTTACGTTGTTTAAAATGTTTTTATTTGAAATATGTTTAATATAATTAATTAATAAATTCTATTTACAATACAAGAAAAATATTTTTTAAAAGAAGGTTTTTTAAGAACTCCATTACGGGTTCTACCATTGTAAGACAAAAAATTAAAATTTCTAATCCAAGTCTCTTAACCTTAATTAATTCATTAAATATTACTTAGGAACCCCTAATGGAGTTCTACCATTAATCATGCTCTAAATTCCTAACAAACAAGTCAGAGAGATATTAATATGTTCTCAAGTGTGTTTTTTTAATTTATTTATCCATTGTTGTGTTTCTAGTATATTTTCTGTTTGTAACCTACATTTAAAAACCTTTAAGTTAAAAGTTAGTAAGCTCTTTCCTCTCTGGAACTTTCCTTTCCCATTTTAGGGTTCAAGATCGCGATTTTAGCGTGCTCTTTCAGTAAAATCGATCAAAATCTCATCTTTTCAATCTTAAATCCTTCTTCTTCTAATCAAACCGATCAATTTGATATGTCTTCTGAGCTGTGGAGACAACTTCAAAACCTAAATCTAGGAGCAGAAAGAGCTCCTCTTCGTCTCTCATCTGAAGCTCACCGGCAGAGAGAAGAAGATCATAAGCTCAGCCTTATTGTCAGAGTTATCAACCCCCACCATCATAAGCCAGATTACATGCGTACGCCGCTTCTCAAAGCTTGGCAGATGGAGGGTCACGCCGCGAGTAGAATCAACGAAGATGGATCACTGTAGTTTTTCTTTATGGAAGAGCAGCATCTCCGGTCAGTTATTGAACATGGACCTTGGACTTTCCGTGACTGGCTAGTGGTCATGGATCGCTGGACTAGGAGAAGTGAGCCGGATTTCATGAAGCTTGTTACCTTCTGGATCCAGCTTGAAAATATACCAAATGATTATAGAACTCCAAGGATGATTAGAGAGATCGGGGAAGAGCTAGGTGAAGTGAAGAATATAAGGATCCAAGAACCTTCAAGAGAGAGCCCAGGAGAAGTATGGGTTCAGGTAACAATGCCGATTGACACAAAAATTATGACGGTTAGGTATATTGACTTTGAAGATGGATCGCCTCCAGTAGAAATCAGATTCAAGTACAAGAAATTGCAGAAATTTTGCTTCCTATGTGGGGATCTAGGACATGAGCAATCTAATTGTCAACGATTTCTCACAATTCCTCGCCTACCAGCACTGGCACCAGAAAGGGATGATGCTAATAGAAACCAATCTCAAGAACAGTCTGATAAAAAAAACTCTCAGCAGCAGGACATGATAAGAAGTCAGGAGCAACTTCAAGATGTGGCAGACGATGAAATGGGCGAAAATACTCTAGGAGATAATGCTGAAAGAGTTCAAACACAAACTGGCGGATCAATGGATATCTCTGACGGCGGACCACAACCACTGAAGGTACAACCTTTAACTATTAGAGAACCTGGTTCTTCATCTGCTATTATAGCTCGTAACAAAAGGAAGGAAGTAGATAGGATAGAGGAGGAACAGGCTGTAACGAGCAAAAAGAGAAATGATGGTTTATTTGTGGAACCAAGACCCATCATACCAGGTCTGATGGAAGCAGGTAAGGAGATTGGTGATAGTCACTATGTAGGCATGCCCATGACAGAGGAATCTTCGGTTAACCAAGGGAGGGTGGCTACCCTGAAACCACCCCAAGCTACATGAGACTATTGCATTGGAACTGTCAAGGACTTGGGAGCCCCTTGACAGAGAGTTTTTTGTATGACATTAGGAAGAAACATAAACCTCATGTCATGCTCCTATCGGAAACAAAAAATCAAGATCACAATGTATATAAAGTAGCTAGGAAGTTAGGATATGACCAGTTTTTTGTTATATCTCCAAATGGTCTTAGTGGTGGCATGGCCATATTCTGGGAGAAGAATGTAAAATTATATTTTGTCTCATCACCAACAATGTTTAATACTGATCTAGTAATAGAGGATGAGAATGTTGCCTACTATTTGACTTACATCTATGGTCACCCAAATAAACAATTGAGGAATAAGCAGTGGAAGCAAATAATAGATAGAGAAGAACAGGGTATTTATAAAGATTGGCCTAGACTGTTATTTGGCGATTTTAATGATGTGTTAAACAATGCAGATAAAAGAGGAGGACCTAAGCGCGAAGAGTATTACTTTGCTTCTTTTAGGTCACTGGTGAACCATTTAGGTCTTCAAGACTTAAGATATATTTCTGGAAAATATACTTGGAGAGGCAAGAGAGGTGAATATTATGTTAAATCCAAGATTGATAGAGCTCTCGCTAATGTAGAATGGAGAACTGCTTTCCCAGATGCTTATGTTCAGCTGCTAAAATGGATAGGGTCGGATCACAGACCCTTACTCCTTGTTACATCTAAACATGAATGGAAAGGTAAAAAGCTTTTCAAATATGATAACAGGTGGAGAACAAAAGGAGAGGTCAATGTCCTTATTGGGAAGGTCTTTGACACTCTCAGAGATCAATCGGAATCATTAGATATTCCAGTCATGCTAAGATCTATCAGAGATGAACTTGCAAAATGGAAAAGAAGGAGGAACTTAAATGCAAGCAAAGTTATAGATAATCTCCAGAAACAGCTGCATAAAGCGCAGGAACAAGATTTTCCTGATTACTCTAGTATTAAACTAATTAAAAATAAATTGCTACATGAGTACAGAAGAGAGGAGGAGTTCTGGAGAACAAAGAGTAGAGTCCAATGGCTTAGAGATGGGGATAGAAATACGAAGTATTTTCATGCGATTACCAAGCAGAGAAGATCAATGAACTACATATCTTCAATAAAAGATGATCATGGTCTTCTACACACGCAGCCAAAGGAGGTTATAAATGTCATATTGAGTTATTTTACAGAGCTTTATTCCTCAGAATCTAATATTGATTTTGCAACATATAAAGATCTATGTCCTATGTCAACAAAAGTAACAGATGAGATGAATGTACAATTAACAAGAACTGTAACGGAAGCTGAAGTTTTTCAAGCTTTGAAAATGATGAACAAGGAGAAGGCACCAGGTCCTGATGGTTTTAATGCAGGCTTTTATCAACAATATTGGCATATTTTTGGAAGAAGCATTACAGAAATGATAACAGCTTTCTTCACAACGGGTAATCTCAATCCTGAGCTTAATACAACTCACATCTGCATGATACCAAAGATAGAGAACCCCATGTTAGTGAAAGATTATAGACCTATAAGTCTCTGTAATGTGGTATACAAGTTGATATCAAAAGTTCTAGCTGAGAGAATAAAGCCTTGGCTTCATACAATAGTATCTGAAAATCAATCTGCTTTCATTCCTAATAGGCACATAACGGATAATGTGCTTATTACGCATGAACTCCTGCATAGTTTATGTACTAGGAATAGGAAGCAGAAATTTTTTGCTCTGAAATTGGACATAGCTAAGGCTTTTGATAAACTGGAATGGGGTTTTATTCGGTATATATTGAGCTCCCTAGGATTTGCAGAACAATGGATTAATTGGATAATGGCCTGTATAACTACAGTCTCATACTCAGTATTGATTAATGGAAGCCCACATGGTAGAATAATTCCTTCCAGAGGTATAAGGCAAGGTGACCCTATCTCACCATATATTTATTTGCTTTGT
>OVAN01014517.1:0-11982 GCA_900406275.1 Anastatica hierochuntica | reverse complement strand
ATATCTCCTAAGCTAAGCAAATAAGAAGAGAGAAAAGTGGCGGCACAAAGAAAATAAAGAACAAGANGGCACAAAGATAACAAAGAACAAGCAACACAACCTAAACACACTAAACTAGATTTAAAACGATGGAGAAGTGGAACTTGGATTGGCAATTGAGAAGAGGTAATCAAGTGGCTAACTAACAAGAAAGGAGTAAAGCAAAAGAACTAGTCTCACAACAAAAGAATCATTACTAGCCTAATCCACTCTCATGCCAAGAGGCCATTTCCATATTGATTACATTCACTCACGCTCTCGCTTAATTGCAAATGATAAATCAATTAGGAATTACTAAGAACAAGTCCAAGAACTCAACCTCATGACTATGGAATCAATGCTTGAACTAATACCACTCAGGGCTAAAAGTCATATTTGCAAGCTAACATATTTCACTCACGCTCTCGCTTTGTTGTGATCATTTAGCAAGCAATCATTACGAATCATTCCACTTTGTCACCAAACTCCCTAGCTATCAACTCTCGTTGGCTAAGCTAAGTTTGGCATACTTTAGGTTCTCCTAGACATTTCATCAAACACCTCTCAGGCGTGAAATGCATAGATATCAAGATCAAGTTTTTATCCTAGATCTAGCATTAAGAACACCTAAACCATAGAGAACTAAGTTCATTCTATCCTTTTACATCATTATCTAACCACCCAATCACTTCATAATCTACCAATCCAAGATCCAATGTTAACTACTCACTAAGGCCCATGGAAAACCATAAGCTTCTTGAAAATCCATGCTTGAAGTGAGAAGATGAAGAGAAGAAATGAGAAGAGATAATTGAATACAAACAAACACAAAGAGATCCAAGAAATATCCTAACTTTGTGAGAAAGGAAGAATCTTGGAAAAAGGGAGAAAAGAGATTAACTACAAAGAAGAACAATAGATTAAAGAGAAGATAAACACAAGAATGATTTAGAGAGATGTAGCACAAAAGTGTTTACAAATCTTTAAATCACCTAGAAACACAAGAAGAACACACAAAAACACAAGCTTAGGTAGCACAAATGTTCTTGGTGGCTAAGAGGATGTATTTATACTAAAAGGAGGGGGTGAGGAAGCCCTAAAAAGGGCATTTTTCGGCCAAAGGTTTCAGCCGTCGACCTCCCAGGTCGATGGGAGCCAACCTGGGGTCGATGGCAAGCAACCTTGGCAGAAAAAAACATCTTTTCTTCGGGATGTTGCCAGCCATCAACCTTAGGTAGCCAACCATCGACCTGGAGGTCGATGGCCATCAACCTTGACAACTTCTTCTTCTTGTTCTTTCAATTGCCGTCAGAACGGCGTATTATTTGCATATAGTCTCTTCTCCACTTCCTCTTGGCTCTTGATTCTCTTTGTTCATTCACCATTTAAGCATCAAGAATCGATCATCCCAAGCTCTCAAGTTGCTCACCCAAAGGTTGCACCTACAAATGCAAAAGAATGCAATGCAAAGACGAAAATCCTAAACTAGACTCAACTTAGAAACTTTATGAATTCTAACACCTAAATGAATTATATACAACTTAAATGCAACTAAAAAACATACTAAATGATGCTAAAAATTCGTTAAATTATGAACACATCAGTTGTCCATAGTTGTAGCAAACCCTAGGCAAAATTGTTGGTGCTGCTACTGGTGCTGCTGGCACTGCTGCCTGCCTCGCAACTGGCGCACCTTCGAATCGGGATGGGAAATACCTCTGAACATGATCCAGTATGATAACGACGGCAGCATGGACACTTGGGCAACCCTGACTGCTCCCAGTGGTTCTTCTGGATCTCTGGAACCTTCACTGATTTCGGTCGGGACTGCTTATTGAACTTCAGCTCCTCTGCCAAACCGGACTCTTAAGAAGCAGCCATCTCAACTAGATCTATCAAAGAGTGGTACCTTCTCAGCACACAACGAGTTTCAATTTCAGCCCGCAAACCCCTCTAAAAATTCTTCATCAGCTCATCCTCTTCCAATTATCTGCATGGGAACCTGCGAAGGAAACTAAAGTGTAACTCGTACTCTCTGATAGTCATACCATTCTTCTGGCGAAAATCCAAGAAATCAACCTCCTTCATATCCATAGCCTCTCTTGGAAAGTACTTCCTGGAGAACTCCCTCTTGAAGTTATCATATTGTTGCACCAAACGACCATTGGCCCCCTTTACCACTCTATCCCACTAGTTCTGAGCATCTCCCTTCAAGTCTTGAATGACCAAACCAAGGAAGAACTCTCTAGGGCACTTCATATATTCCAGGTTGCGCTCCAGTTCCTTCTTCCAGTTATCAGCCACAAGCGCCTAAACAGATACATGGAAAACCTCCTACCCCATGTCTCTGAGCTGCCTCAGCAACTCCATGTATGTGGTTCCATAGCGGTGCCTAATAAATGGTGGTGGCGGAAGCCCCTGATCATAGACATGCGGTGCTTTATGCAGCACTCCAGCACCGCGATGTGCATCCTCAAAAAACTGGTCCTCGAACTTGTTTCCATACGTCTCACGGTACCTCCTAAGCTCCTCCAACTCTGCGGCATGAACCCTGGCATGGCCTTCCCTCGGAGCAACTACCTGCAGATCAAACTGGGAACAACCAGTAGAGCAACCAGCAGAGAAACTGCCAAAGCACCCGGTGTAGCAGCTTGCGAAGCCTACTGTGCAACCTGACAAGCAAACTCTTGGGCAGCTGCATGCGATGCCTACCGAGTAACACGCTGAACTGCCTCTTTGGCAGCCTACCTAGATGCCTTCTGCGCAAGTGCATGACAACATCTATATCCAACAACTGGGAAACGAATTGAACAACATGGCCATCAACTCTGTGAACACTCTCAGCCTCGACATGAACTGCAACGTCTCTGCATGCGACTCTGTCAGCCTGGGACGGGTGAACAGTCTGGTGCCTTTTTTTTCAATAAAAATTCCATCACTACTCTATCTTCTAACCACTTCCCAGGTCAAAATCAGAACGACAAACCTGCTCATATACCAAACTATAGCACCCGTCTCATCCTCTCACAAGAACGACCTGCTACAAACCCTTACTTACCACAGAAGTAACTCCAATAATCGAGAATCTAACTCTTATTGACCATAAACTACGTCCATTAACCACAAACTCAATAACCAAAGTAAACCAAAGTCAAAACCGAATGATAAATAGATCCAACGTCTAAACAAAGCCCGTCATTTAAAAATGACATCAGAACCCGACAAGGTCATCCGACTACTCGTCAGTCTCACCTGAAAGAAAAAGGAAAATAGAGGGGTGAGTGACAGGGGAATCACTCAGCGAGGGGTGGATTTGCTGCACAGCAGATCCGACTCAACAAACAACAAGGCCAAACTAGTCCTAGAAACATGCAACAAACACGACACCTAAAGCACCTCAAACATGGTAAACAACATGGCCCTATGCGAGTTTAGTAATTGCCCACTTTTTGAAGAGTTTTAGTCGTATGGCCGTTAGTGACCATAGGTATTGCCCAGTAGACGCTTTATCGATCTGACAAGGCTACGACAATGATCGACTTACTACCGTATCGTACCCTATGCAAACATGACCACGAGATGCAAAAGTCAATATCTGCATCCCCAATGGAGAAGTTTGTATCTGCACCCTCGATGTAGAAGTCCGTATATGCTTCCTCAGGCAAGTTTTGCCTAACCGTAACTTTACACAACACTATAAACCAATAAATAAAAAAAATTTGACAGTGATATCTAACAACCTATTTCGGTTTATTCAGACTCGAAAATAAATGAGACACCAATCAGACTCAAGAATACAAACAGACATGTCTTAGTGCTAATCTAACAATATATCTTCGCTAAACTAAGAGCCTAAAAGAGGGTTTGCGCGGTAGCTCCTCACCTTTAGTAAAATGGAAGAAAAGTACGACTTCTCACTCTCGAAGGCTCAATTAGACTTTGAATCTGAATTTAGAATGAAATTCCAGTAGGAATAACCCCAAAACATACGAGAATGGACTTCAAACGGAAAAGCAGACCCCAAGGATCAAACAAGACCAAATCGGTAAATTTTTCAAAGTCAACGGTAAAAGCCAACTGTCAGTGGTCAAAGTCACTAGTCAAAACCATGGTCAATGGTCAAACCCATCAAACTGATCAACTCAATCATTTTGGTCAACTCAGTCTGCCCCAGCCAGTAACGGTTTGACACGTGGATCAATGTGATTCATACACATTAGCAAGACTTGCCACGTCAGCATCAACACATCTCCACTCTTCCAATTGTGCTTATCTGACCGTTTCGCCAAGATCTTACCCATTTCCCTAGATCCAGGATCCCGGATCCAATCAAATTGGGTTTGGCCCATATCCGAATAAGGCTCTAAACAAAAAAGTCTGACCCCATTACCAAAAAGCACACAACAAAAGCTCACCAATTTTTTCTTCGGCGGCATTGGTGGCTTCCCGAAGACGGTGACTGGAGAGACAGAAACGGTGGTGGCGGAGGACGACGGACGACGGTGGCACGTAGGTTGCACGCGCGGAGCTTCCGGTGTTTCCGGAGTCAAATTGGATATTGGCTGGCAGTTGTGGCTTTGCCTTGGCGAGGGCTTTCCAACGGTATATTGTGTATTTTCTGATTCCACACGGTTCGGGAGATCGATCCAATTAAAGATTTTAGGTGAAGAATAATAACACGACAAATGTTTTTCTGACCTAGGATTTCTGTAGATTTTTCTTGGCCTTGATGGACCTCAACATTCCCTTCCTTTGAAGGATTCGGTCTGTTACAGATAATTTGGATGCACCGTCGGCTGCCACCTTACCAAGAGACCACCTAGTAGTCGAAGTTCAAAGGTTCAATCATCAACACTTGTACAATATTCGCCTACCTCTCAAAGTTAAACTTAAATTTTCCATGTCATAGCTCAGAGTCCCTTAATTCTCGTCCCACTAAATTTTTGTTTATTGTGAGATCAGTTGTTGCCCCTTATAAGCTCTCCACGTCTGGACTATGTTCGTTTGAAAATTATGGATTGAAAAAAAGAATTTATAATGGAAGAAACTGAATCAACCAAAAAATACTTAAAAGAAAAATCGAACTGTTTTTATATACAAGCCATTTAATTTTATTATTAAAAAAAATGAAAAAAATCGAAATCGAACTCTCTTCGTCGCGATGTCTTCGTTCGTGAACCCCAAGGCTCGCCGATCTCCTTCATCGTCGCCCCGTCCCCGATCGTCGTCACCGTCTCTGCTTGTTTTCCGAGAATCGCCGCCACCCGAAGCTTCTTCTCTGCGAATCGCGCCGTCGTCGTTGCCGAGGAGAATCACGCAAATCGCGACTTCGAGCTCTCGTCTCCGTGTCTCCGTCGTCAATCGTCCGCGTTCCCGTCGATAATCACGTTAAGTGAAAATTTATTGTTTTGTCCTTTTGTCGGGTTTCCATTTTCTGAAACTTTCCAAACATGGAAGGTTTCCATTTTTGGTAAGTTTCCAGATTTGGCAATTACTATTTCTGGAACTTACTATTTATTGTAGGTTTCCATATATAGTAGGTTTCCTTTTTAAGAAAGTTTCCTTTTTTAGAAAGTTTCCTTTTTGGGAATGTTTCCCTTTTTGGAAAGTAGCTATTTTGGGAAAGTAATTATTTTCACCAAGTCCATGGAACAGTACTTATATGCGGTTTCTTTGTTTCAGGTCTTGTTCCGGTTCCAAAATTTAGCTAAGTCAATCTATTCAACCGTGTCTGAAAGCTATGGTGATAAACTAACCGCGTAACTTTTGTCGTACGTCTAAATTTAGGAATTCCTTCGGTAGAATAGATTTATCGCGTCTTGTTTGATAGTCATGTTTAAGTGTGAAGTCAAACAGTTTGTTGTTGTTAATTTAGGACTAGAGTGTCGTAGTGCTTTGCATAGGATGTTGCTTAAGATTGGGGATTGTGTCGTGGGGGCACATGAATGTATGTTACCTCGGGGTGAGGCGCATACCAGAAATCTCCTCAGGGCTAAGCCGGATCCCACAGGGGTGGTAAGCGGAAATCCCCTAAGGGCTAGGCCGGAAATCATAGACCTCGGGGCACAATATAGGGCATTGGAGATGCCATTCTATGATATTTGCGATAAGTTAGGTGCCTCGTGTGGTGTTCAATTCTTTACGTCAATGTTGTGTGTTCGCAATTCACCCCCTCGCTGAGTGATTCCCTGTCATTCACCCTCTCATCCCTCCCTCTCTCCTTTTTGTCATTTTCAGGTGGACACGACGATTAGATGACTGGAGTTGGGATGGAATGGTGTTCGATATTCGGGAACTAGGTATTTAATTTAATTGAATTCCTGAACTTGGTTTATTTGATTTTTCTGATGGATTTGGTTTAGACGATTTTCTGGTTTATTGTTGGATTTGGCAGTTTAACCGGTTAGGATTTGGATAACTTGATTTGGTATTTTCCGGTTAATAAAGTTGGTTATTGGATTTCGTGTTCGTTTTAATGTGATATTATGAATAACGGGTCGTGGACGCTGGTTGAAAAGGAATAGACGTTACAAGTGGTATCAGAGCCCCAGGTTCTTGCAAAACCGGTTCTGACCTTGGAGGTGTTGCACGGTTAGTTAAAGGAAACAAAGGCAACAAAGCTTTAAATTTATAAAAGCTCATTTCCTAACAATCACACAATCTGCAAGTGCACGGATATGTCATTGTAGTACTTTGGGGTCGAACCACAAGGAGCAAACATTAGCTAGATAAGTTCAAACTTTAAGAATACACAACCGTTCTTAAGCTCAGGAAATACGAAAAGAGGGTTTTGGTTTTTGTGATTAAAGGAATTCAAATTAAGGAAACATAAGTAGACAAGGAAAGTAAAGCATAAAAGTAAAGCATAAAGTAGAAACTTAAATAAATAAGCAAGTAAAGGCAATAAGATAAAGATGGATCTTGGGATGATGGTTATAAGTTCAGATTCAATCTAGAGGTGTGATTGACTTTGGTAAGGTTTTATTGGAGGATCGAAGCTATTCCTAGACCAAAGATCCCTCTATAATCGATAAACTNTAAAGTCGATCAACCCACTCTCGTGACGGAGATCTATTCACTTATACACATTACAAGGCTCAACTCTCGTTTGTTGCCTATCTAAACATGGATGTGATAGTGAGCCTCAAGCTCTTTTAGCCATCTAGCACCTAGGTAACATCCACTCTCATAGGCCCAAGTGAAAGACATAGATCTAGTTCTTTTAGGCATTTCATCGAACACTTTCTAGGCATCAATGAGCAAGAAAATAACTATGAAGAACTAAACTAGATCTAGTAGGAATCTATGCCAAGATCTAGCCAAATCATTCATAACAACCCTAGATCTAATCCTAGCCTAATCAATGATCTACTTTAGTACCTAGGTAATGCTGTAACAAGAGAAATCAACAAGAATTCAACCTCATGACTATGGAATCAATGCTTGAACTAATACCAATCTCATGGCTAAAATTCATATTTGCAAGCTAACATATTTCACTCAATTCTCGTTTGTTGTGCTAATTTAGCAAGAAATCATTAAGAATCATTCCACTTTGTCACCAAACTCCCTAGCTATCAACTCCCGTTGGCTAAGCTAAGTTTGGCATACTTTAGGCTCTCCTAGACATTTCATCGAACACCTCTCGGGCGTGAAATGTATACATATCAAGATCTAGTTTTTATCCTAGTTCTAGCATTAAGAACACCTAAATAATAGATATCTATGTCCTATCAATCACTAAACACCATTACCTAACCACAAATCATCTCAAATCCACCATCCCCAAGATCTCAAAATCTTTTATCTATTAAATCATCCTTATATTTCTCATCTTTTCTCTCTTCTCTCATATGATCAAGAGAATTAACTTAGAACATAAATAAAAGTGTTAAAAAGAGAGGTTTTAAGCTAAGAGAAAGTTTTTATTGTTCTTGGAACATAAGAGGTCTATTTATACTAAAGAGAGAAGAGAGGAATCCCTAAAAAGGTATTTTGGGACAAAAGCAACGAGCCATCGACCTCCCAGGTCGATGGGAGCTTCCATGAGGTTGATGTGAGCTTCCCTTTAGCAGAAAGAGGGTTGTTTGCTGGAAAGGTGACCAGCCATTGACCTTGGTTGACGAGGCATCGACCTGGAGGTCGATGGGAGGTTCCCTTTAGTGATTCTTGTGGCTTCTTGCTCCTCTTTGATGTCTTGTTGATCCCCAATTTTTCCACAGCATTTTTCTCCTCTTTCCCATGATTTCTTAGCTCCAAATCCACCTTTAATTCATCTCTAAAGCCTCCATAGATCCATCCAAAGTTGCACCTACAAAATGCAAAGAAAATGTATGTAAATGCAATATGTTCCCTAAACTAGACTTTAGACTCAAACTAATGCATTCTAAGACTTATATGTCATATATACAACCTAAAAGTGGATGAAACTAAGATAAAATGTATCTGAATATGCATGAAAATATGTACACATCAACACCTCCGAATTTGCCCTTTGCTTGTCCTGAAGCAAACAACAAAGACCAAACCCGGAAATGAGGTTTGCAAGTGGGAACTCAAAACAAAGATAAGAAAAGTAATGTATTATGCCTAATGTCCTCAAGACAAGTAAAATGGTGTAAAGATCATCTAAGAGTCTAAGTACTTTTCCATGATCATCACAAAACCAACTCTTAGAATTTAAGCTAAGCATCCATAGACTATCTCATCATCAATTCCTTTTTAGATTCAATTAAGCAAAGGCGTGAGTTCTTTATTCATGGGCAATGTATCTTATCCATTTGGTTTGGAGTTCAAAGAAGGGTTTTATTGTAAAGGAGTGTAAAAAGAAGAGGGTTCACTCGATTTTTGAATTGGTTTCTCTTTAACAAAGTAGTGCAAGTCACTAGGCAAAAGCAAGGTGGTAGCCAAACAATTTACGCATACAAAGCATTTACTTCCTCTAATTGTTCCCACTCCTTTGCTTCCTTAGGATCTAGACACTTACTTGATATTCTATCTATCCTAATTCTAGAAACAATAGACTTTTATTGAACCAAACTCACTCATTCTTTTTCTTTCTTTTTGTAGACAACTAGAGATTCTTAAACTTTTAGACTTCTAAGCTACTAACCTTCTTTTGTATTTTAAGAGCCACTATCTAAACACTTGGATTTTTTGTTTATTTTTTTTAAAGGTGGATTCTCTAAGCTTTTAATTTTCTAAGGTTAGAGCTTAAACTTATTACTAATCTCTAGTGCCTTTTTCTTCGCTTCTTTTTCTTATCTTTTCGATTTTTCACCTTCTTTCTTTTTCTTATTGAAAAAACCTAGGATCATATAAGCACTTAAGAAACATATATTTGACTTAGTACTCACTAACCATTCCCAAGACTTAGACAAATCCCAAACCACAAAGACTTTCCCCTCCTATAACTCTAGTTAGCCTTAAAATGAGGCTAACTCTAAGGAAGTATCATCTTTGTCGTTCAACTTCAATTCACGTTGGTTTTTGCCCGTGTGTGCACTTTCATAAAGAGGCCTCACATAACAAAATAATAGGGGTTTCGAAGGAAAGGTTTAAGGATTCATAAGGGTAGGTTACTACTCTAGAGAGAAGAGTAGCCATTTGAGCTAAGAAAGAGTGATACAAATGGATAGAACATAGCTCAAATGTAATGAATTCCCATGGTCAAGTATGAAAAAGCGCATAAGAACGATGCTAAAATTCATTAAAAAGCCATCTTAGATAGAAATTGATTCAAGACATAATCTACTTCAACATTCGCAAAGATCTTTCAAGTGGTCAATTCCGATCAAGGATTTTCCTAATACAAAAAGCGGTCTAAGCAACATCTTACTTCTAGTGAGGGTATTATTCATTAAGAAAAACTTATCTTTCTATGAGGTAGTATCGTCATTGTTCCCTATGCAAAATGCAATCCTATATGCTCCTACAAACTAAGTATTCACAAATGTATGCAATCTATATGCAAAGCTTTGAAAATCTTTTTGGATTTTTGAAAAAAATTTCAATTTTTTTGGTTTTTGATAAGTCATAACTATCTACAATGCAAGACTCAATATGCATGAAAAGAAAACAACAAAACTCAAAATAGCATTAGTACTAAGCCCCTCCCCCGGACTTAAGTATCACTGTCTCGGTGAACTTTAAACCGCGAGAGTGACTCATTAAAAACGCATAAGAAAACCAAAAATATGCAATGGTATATACAAAGGATTTTAGGTGTACCTTGTGACAACTCATATATATGAGTGTCTTGATGAATCGATGGATGGCTCGGGGTCATTGTTATAGTGTTCTTGGTGGCATCATTCTTGGCTTCGTCCTTGTTGGGTATGATAATCACATGACTCTTTGTGATGGTAACATTAGTTTAGTGCTTACACATAAGAATGTAAACAAAGTGAATACAAAACTTTAAAGAACATAATGAAACAAGCAAAAAGGATTTGGCTTTAAATCGAATAGAGCATTTAAGTGCAAATAATCATATGAATCGATTTTTAGCAATTCCCTAATGCTACTTCATGATCCTAAATGCAATGTACTCCTGCAAAACCAAAATGCCATCATTCCAAGACATATAATATTTGGCCATTGAGGTGTTCTAATCAAGAGTAAGCATTTGATTTTTCACTTTCTAAACTTATAACTTTGTTTGATGCTTACTAAACTACCAAGTTCAAAATCCATTTGATTCCATTTCAAGAACATTTCTAAATTTAGAGATGTTGTGCACTTAATATAATATGCCCAAAATCTTGTTGTGCGGTTGTTTAAAGGAAACAAAAGGAAACAAAGCTTTAAATTTATAAAAGGTCGTTTCCTAACAATCACACAATCCGCAAGTGCACGAATATGTCATTGTAGTACTTTGGGGTCGAACCACAAGGAGCAAACCTTAGCTAGATAAGTACAAACTTTAATAATACACAACAGTTCTTAAGCTAAGCAAATATGAAAAGAGGGTTTTGGTTTTTGTGATTAAAGGAAATCAAATCAAGGAAACATAAGTAAACAAGGAAAGTAAAGCATAAAAGTAAAGCATAAAGTAGAAACTTAAATAAATAAGCAAGTAAAGGCAATAAGATAAAGGTGGATCTTGGGATTATGGTTATAAGTTCGAGTTCACTCTAGAGGTGTGAATGACTTTGGTAAGGCTTTATTGGAGGATCTAAGCTATTTCTAGACCAAAGATCCCTCTATAATCGATCAACTCACTCTCGTGACGGAGATCTATTGACTTATACACATTACAAGGCTCAACTCTCGTTTGTTGCGTATCTAAACATATATGTGATTGTGAGCCTCAAGCCTTTTTAGCCATCTAGCACCTAGGTAATATCCACTCCCATAGGCCCAAGTGAAAGACAAAGATCTAGTTCTCTTAAGTATTTCATCTAACACTTTCTAGGCGTCAATGAGCATCCAAATAACTATGAGGAACTATACTAGATCTAGTAGGAATCTACGCCAAGATCTAGCCTAATCATCCATCACAACCCTAGATCTAATCCTAGCCTAATCAATGATCCGATTTAGTAGTGTTGGTGGGCAAGTTTTAAATTTGTAAAAGCCCGTTTCCTATCAATAACACAATCCGCAAGTGCACGGATATGTCATCGTAGTACTTAGGGGTCGAACCACAAGGAGAAAACTTAGACTAGATGGACCTAAGCTTTGGGAATACACACTCAAACTTAATCTTAGCAAATNAAAAGCAAAGCAAGAAAGCAAACATAAACTTCAAAAGATACTAACTTGAAATAAACTATGAACTAAGATGATGAACCCATAAATGTCATAATTGTTCCACTTAGATAGACGGTGATAAGGGTGTTAGTTCAAGCTATTGAGCTCAATTCCTAGGCCAAAAGCAATGCTAGCCTAGTCCACTCTCATGGCAAGAGACCATTTCCTTATCAGTTGCATTCACTCACGCTCTCGCTTTGTTGCGAATGA
>OVAN01014516.1:0-11982 GCA_900406275.1 Anastatica hierochuntica | reverse complement strand
CACTTAGCCGCGAAACGGCCCGAAAGGGCCCAAATCGCGATAACAGTCCATATACGATTTCGGGCGAGAACCGACCCATTTACAATGACGGTTTGCCAGGGTTTCGCAAAAATGTTAAGTTTCGAGAAGATAAGGAAGGATCTCGAAAAGGATATATGCGAATCGGGGAAAAGGAATATTTCCACGAGAAGATATGCATGAATCGGGGATGAAAAACGAAACGAGCCAAGCCCACGAAGACCTTTATAAAGGGTGCGAAGGAGAAGGATGAGGGAGAATATACAACACAATTTTCGTCACCGTAAAACACTTAGAAAAAACTAGGGTTCTTACTTTGTTTTCGTTAGCAAGCTGCGTCTCAACTAGCTTATGACCTTACGCTCTAGTTCTATGTAATCGTCGCCAACAGTTCTTGCGGCCACAACCTAAGCAGTGGTTACGCATGCTCAGATCACGAATTCGAATAAGATCCCTTATACTTTCTTCGTTATCTGGGTTTTTCGATTGTTGTTATTCATATACGTTCAAGTTTTGATTCACGATTCCCTTTTCGTGTTCATACTATTTTTCATTACGAATCCTGTTACTTTACTGTCGTTTTTTATATCTCGCTTCGCTATCTGTTTCGTATTGTCTTTACTTCACTATTTATCTCAATTTCTTCATACGAATCTCGTTAACTTGAATCTCGCAATCTATTCGCATATTCGTTTTACTCACGCTTTTTGTTTGATCTTTTCTCGCAGATTAGTTTCGTATTTCTTATCCATAACTTTCGTATTCACTGCTTGATCTGTCGATCTTTGGCTAAAGAGAGTCCGTGAACCACATAACATTGACAGTGAGAATTTCGGTTCCCACAGTTTGGCGCTAGAAGGAGGGTGCACACGCGATATCTTTCACGTCAAACAACAGATCAGGTATGAACACCGACGAACAAAACAACCAACCAGCTCGCGAAGGCGACAACGCCGGCGACACCGTTGAGATCACTCCGGCAACGAACATCACCGCGGTCAACGCCGACCCAAACATCGCGGCGTTCGAGGAGATCAAAAAGATGTTCTCGACTCTCGAAAAGAAGTTGGCAGAACGTGACCAATTCACCAACTCTCTCGCAAAACAGGTCGAGGCCTTAACCGCGAGAACCAAAAATAATCCTTCCGCGTGGAGCAACCAGACTCCGCGGAAGAAGGCTCAACTTCGCGACTCCGTTTGGAGCACTCCGGGACGCGCAGGAGAAACCATCAGAACAAAATCCCGATGAGATCACACCTGTCGTAACCCGGACAGGCGTGAACGACCTCCCAGTTCTTGAAAAAGAAACGGAGGAACATGAGGCCGAGCGAATCGACCTGGACTTCAGCGATCACTCCGACCCTAAGAATGAGGATGATGACATACACCTGAGAAGGGTTAGAGGTCGTGAAACTCGCCGCAGTTCTCGGCTCGATGAACCCATGACAGAAGAAGAAGAAAACGTCCTCTAGGTTGAGCAATAGGAACAGGCTGAAGAACAGGCTAGGGTCGCTAACAGAACGCGCAGGCCTTCTCGCAAAACCACCAGTTACGATCTCGATGATCTCCGCAACTACATCGCAAAAACTGCAGCAGAAGTGAAAGCTGTAAAGTCGCAGATCCATCACGCAACAAGCACTGCACCAGAGATCGACCGACACCAGAGGTTTATAAAAAATGACTACATGAAATGTTTTAAAAACAAGTTGAAAGTCTTTTTGGTTTTTGTATTTCGAAAATTTTCAATTTTTTATGTTTTAAAAAAAACATAGCAATTCACAATGCATGGCTCAAGAATGATTAAAAGAAAATATCAAATCTAAAAGTAATCATTACTACTAATCCCCTCCCCCGGTCTTAACCTTACACTTCACCATCCCAGTGAATCCTAAGCCGTGAGATTGACTTTTAAAAGCGAATGAAAAACAAAAATTTAAAAGAAACTATGCAATTTTATTTACAAGGATAATAGGTGGTACCTTATTACACTCAAAGGTGTGACTGTTTCGCGGAGGTGAAGGAAGAATCATCGTCTCGAGGTTGAGATTGTTTTGCCTGTGAAGTGGAAGGGTCGATTGGGTTCTTCCTGTGTCTCCTCAATGGTAGGTCTTAGAACGAGGCTCTAGGTTTGTTAATTTCCATATGATGCTCTTGTGGTTCCCTTATTACAAACGGTAGTGGAGAAACCGAATATCTTGATCCCTAATACACACGCTTCCTCTTCTCTTCTTGATCATCATCGTCCTTTATGGAGGAGGCATAGCGGTTGTACTTGGTACCTCCCTTAAATATCTTCCACATTCGCGTGAGCATGCTAGTGTTATTCTTGATTTGAAGTGTGTTACATTTCACTTGAGTCTCCAAGTGGTACTCATATGGTGTCTGAAGGTGGAGTGGTTCAAATGGTTTGTTAAGGAAAGCATGGCCGAAGCTTTCTTCATCTTCTTTCCTTTCGGGTTCTTGTTGTTACTCGTGATCTAGTCAGATTCTTGGGTGAACTTGTAAGTTGGTTTTTTATGTTGAGAGGCCTTGTGGGAGATCGAAACCGATGTACTCACTCATGGTAGTGGTGGTCCATTGCTTCATTTGAAGGTTACATATGTGCCACTTCCGTCATGCATCCATCAATAAGTAAAGGCCCTCTAAATTTGGACCCAAAACCGTGAAGGAATTTGCGCTCGATCAAGTAGTATTGCATATTGAGACTATCTTCTTCTTGGCAATTTTAAACATTTCCTTCCTCATCATCTTCTTGATTTCTCTACTCATCGAGTTGAATTCCAAGATACCGGAATAAGAAAGTGAGCATGCCACCTATTCTTGTTGTAGGCTTCCTTTGCAATTGTAAATCCACCACATGCTCGAGAAGGATGCTTTTGAAGATGAGACTAATGTTAGTCGCATTTCCCAAATGGTTGAACCACTTTCTCCATTATCCCTTAAACTCTTCTTTAGTCCTCGGAATAAGAAGGGCACAACTCTTCTGGTGACCAAAATACGGCTACCATCAACAAAGAATGTGTTTGTCAAGAACTCCATGGTATAATGTATACATGGATTGCAAATCTTTGTGATTGTGGCCGAATCTTCGATGTACTCTCCGTAAGCTATTGTTTTCTATAGTTTTCTCATGTCTAAGTCATCTCAGAATCCAATCTTATTCTTCTCTTTGTCAAAACCGTGGACACAACAAAAGTCCCGTATTGAAATAGCATATGAATCGTTCTAGATCCAGAATGTCACTTGGCCAAGACTACTCTCAAAATAATTTCAGCGGTTGAAACTCATGGTGGCAAGGAATTGCATAGTCGGTTGAATGTAATTGGGGTAGCGTATGTTGAACAACCTCCCAAGACCTATGTACTCTAGTAAATATTGAACTTGGTTGTCGATTCCAATTCTTGACATCATACTCTCATCCAACCATGAGGTTTCGTTGACGGTTGAATTGGATCCATTTGCTTGATTCCTACACTTAAAGTGTAAACAAAGTGAATTAAAAAGTTTAAAGAACACAATGAATAAGAAAAAAGGATTTGGCTTTAAACCGAGTAGAACATTCAAGTAAAAATAATCTTATGATTTAATTTTAAACAATTCCCTTAAGCCAATTCAGAATCCTAAATGCAATATATTCATGTAAAACCAAAATGTTATCATCCTAAGACGTATAATTTTTGGTCATTCTGAACAAGAGTGTGTATTTGATTTTCACTTTCCAAACTTATGACTTTGTTTGGTGCTTACTAAACTATCAAGTTCAAAATCCATTTGATACCATTTCAAGAATATCTCGAATTTAGACATTTGTGCACTTAATATAACATGTCCAAATTCATATTTATGGATTCAAAACAAAGTAGTAACAGCAAATATGCATCACAAACCAAGTATTTAAACAAACGTCACAATGCAAGTCATTTAAGATTCAATAATCAAATTTCCCTTTAAAATTTCACAAAAATTGAAATATTCAAGAGATGAATGACATCGTTAAAAATTTTCAAATTAAGAAAATGATACATGATTCTAAGCAGAACTAACACCCATTACTCATATGATTCATCAAATTCAAGTTTCTCAAAAATAAAACTTCAAACACTATTTACTTCAAAAACACAATTTTTGATTCAAGCATTCTATTTGTTTAAAGTTGATTCTAACCCATAAAACCCTTACACCTAAACTCTTTATACTAAAGAATTCAACAAAACATCAATGAAGCATCATACCCATAGAAATCAAAAATTTCAAGAGATGTGAGAGGGTTTTAAAATTTTCATACATTGTTCTTTATTTGTAAACAAATGATGTTCGTAGAAAAAATTGGCAGACATGGAAGTTTAAATCAACGATATACTGGTAAAATATTTTTAGGCAGAGGACAACATTGTTCATCTACAACAAGCATTCTCGATTCTCAGGAAATATATAATCAAATTGAACCCAAGCGAGTGTTTATTTAGAGTAAGATCTAGAAAGTTGTTTGGTTATATTGTGACATACAATCGTATCAAGGGAAACCCATACCATATTAGGGAAATCCACGTGATATCCTTGACAAGGAACCTCAAGGAAGTCCAAAAATAAAGTGGGTGTACAACGATCTCAAGAATATTCATCTCTGGACTCTCTGAAAAATCTCATGCTTTCTGTTGGGAGTAATTTAGGTCATAGGAATTACCCAGACTTAGATGGAGTACAACAGTAAGACCTCAAAGCAGGGGAATGACCAGAAGCAGGAAGCCAGGCGACGTCATATAGCCAGAAGCCGGAAGCCGGAAGCCGGAAGTCAGACGACCAAGTATAGCCGGAAGCCAGAAGCCAACCGACCACCGCCTCTCCTTTATTTTCGCTATTCCAACTAGTAGATAATGACATGTATTTTAGAACAATATGCATATATTCTACAGATAATCATGATATATCCAATTCTTGGAGGGATAATCATGAAACTCATGTATAAATACCAAGCTTAGAGGGAAAACGTGCATGCACGAAAACCCTAAAAAAAGAATCAATAGAACAATCATCTTTTCGCCATCTTTGATCTCAAAGCTTAGCACAAACATCCCAAAACCTTTGCTAAACATTCATCGACCTCCAGCTTCCGTAGTGCTACAAAGAACGACCAAAATCACCCATAATAGTTGGCACTAGAAGGAGGGGAGCTTTCAAAAACAACTATGTGACGATGGTTGGAGACAATCATGAATCAGCAAACATCACACTAGCACGAGCAGATCTCACCTACGATTAGATGTGATCTCAACTAGAGGCTTTGCAAAAGAGACTAGGAGAGATGGAGCAACTTCGAAGAGATCAGACTCCAACTGGATCTGACGCAGCAGCTGCAGAGCTTCAAACCCTGAGGCAACATATGGAGACTCATGCAAAAATGCTCCAAGAGAACACGTAGCGCCTGCAACAGCTAGAGCTGGAGAACGAGACCCTCAGAGAGGCAAACTCGGCTCTGACGGCGAATCAAGCCACGAATCACAGGTTTTGGGTCCAGGTACCCTAGATGCCAACTCTGGAAACTCCTCGTACCAATAACCTGGGAGAGAAAGAAAACCCAGCAGCAGCGGGGGCCCAAGATGACCGAAACCTTGCTCAAGAGCATAATACAAGCAGAAGATGCTTACTGTGGCAATCCAGAAGGAGCATAAGGATGCCGCCATGTGCAAGGGGTTTGGCTCTAGCCTGACGGGGGCCGCCTTGTAATGGTTCATATCAATTCCAACCGGAACCATAAGATCCTTTGCTCATCTGACTGATCTATTTGTGGAGCAATTTGCCAGCAGTAAAGTGACTTCTAAGACTTTTGATGACCTTTATGAGATCAGGCAGCGTAAGGCAGAACCGCTCAGGTTCTACCTTAACCGCTTAAACAATCAGAAAGTTACCATCCCGAACTGCAGTGGTGCTACCGCAATTTCTGCCTTCAGGAGAGAACTTCTGCCTGATGGGGACCTGTACAAGGAGCTCACCAAGTAATAATGCAGAACGATGGAAGATGTGCTCTCTCGGGCCCAGGCGCATATCAAGTGGGAAGAAGATTTGCTTGCTAGGCAAGAATCCCGGGTCATGAGGACCGAGAAGACGACCAGAGATGACAAGCCCTACCAAAGACCTACCAGAGAGGATGGACAGAAGGGAGCCAAAGGACACAAACCTCTGGTCAAGCCAGAAGTCAATGGATTCCCACCAGTCCATACCTGGCCGGACGTATCCAACCCGTCAATATCGAGCGCGGAGCTAGTAGGAGTCTTGAAAGAGATGGGAGGCCAAGTCAAATGGCCCCGGAAGATGAGATCACCTGACAGCCGCCGAAATCCAAACAAATGGTGCGACTTCCACAATCACCATGGTCACAGAACAGAGGATTATATATCCTTAAGAATAGAAGTCAGCGAGATGCTAAAGAAGGGATACCTATGAGAATTATTTTCCAACAAGGTTAGAGAAATGCTGGGTAACCAGGAAGAAGGAGTCCCAGCCAGCCGTCAAGCACCTGATTCCCCAAGGCACGATAGGGTAATCAATGTTATATCTTGAGGTTCAGAGATAAGTGGCATCAGACACACCTGATGTGTATATATTTTCATGCATAATTAGGTTTATTTTAGATTAGTTTCATCCACTTTTAGGTTGTATATATGACATTTAAGTCTTAGAATGCATTAGTTTGACTCTAGAGTCTAGTTTAGGAACATCTTGCATTTGCATGCATTTTCTTTGCATTTTGTAGGTGCAACTTGGGAATGATCTATGGAGGCTCTAGGAATGGATTCAAGGTGGGATTGAAGCTAAAAAATCATGGAGAAAAGGAGCAAAAGGCTATGGAAGAGTTATGGATCAACTAGGCATCAAAGAGGAGCAAGAAGCACCAAAAACTTCTCAAGGTTGGCTCCCATCGACCCCTAGGTCGATGGCCAGCTACCCAGGGTCGATGGCCAGCAACCTAGGCAGCAACTCACACATTTTTCTCTGGAGGTTGCCAGCCATCAACCCAAGGTAGACACCCATCGACCAGGGAGGTCGACGACTGACAACCTAGGCCGAAAATACCCTTGTTTTAGGGCTTCCTTCACTCTATCTTTAGTATAAATACATCCTTATGCTTCAAGAACAAAATATCATCTCTCTATCATCTTTCCTACATCTTTTAAACACTTATTAAAGATCATAAACCTTGTAATAACAGTTTGATTTGTTTAAGTTCTTTGGATCTTTTCTCTGTAATCTTTCTCTCTAGATCTATTCTACTAAACCATGGGAGCTCAAAGACCCATTTCATGTCTTTCTCTCTAGATCCTCTTTGGATCTTGAGATATGGTAGGCTAGGGTTAGATTTACGGTTTGTAATGGATGTTTAGGCTAGATNCTTAAAAGTTCATTGCTTGCTCAAGGACGCCTAGAAAGTGTTCGATGAAATGCTTGTGAGAACTAAACCTCTGTTTTTCACCTTGAGCTATGAGAGTAGTTTGCCTTTAGGGACACCAAGGTGTTAGATGGTTATAAGGGCTTGAGACTCACTATCATATACATGCTTAGATGGACAACAAACGAGTGTTGAGCCTTGTAGTGTGTATAGGTGAATAAATCTCCGTCACGAGAGTGGGTTGATCAACAAAAAACGGATCCTTGGTCTAGAAATAGCTAGATCCTTTAAAAAATCCTTACCCAAATCCATTACATCTCTAGATTGAACCCGAACCCATAACCATTACCTCAAGATCCTACTTTTATTTTTATTAGATCCAAAGTTCACTCTTTGCTTACTTTACTTTTATGCTATCTTGTTATTGCTTACTTTATTTGAACAATCACCATGGTTACTCTCCTTTATGATTAGGTTTAGTAGAGACCCGTTACAATCTCTTACTATACTGCCGCCTAGACTAGGAGCCTTAGTACAGTCTCCTTGTTTAGATTCTACTAATCCAAGCCTTTAAATCCTTGGATGACTCTAAAATAATACAATTGACCCCGTTCTCTTGCAGGATTGAGCGTAGGGTATTTAGGTCTTATAAACAATAAACTTTGACCACCGAAAAACCCCGCGTCAACGCCGCTGCCAAGAAAAGCACAAAGCTCGCTAAAAACAATCATAGCATCCCGGAAGTCAAGCGCCAGAACCTCAGCCAAGAAGTCATAAGTTTTATGGCTGGAGGACAAGACGGAATCCTGAAACCACATCACGACACATTGGTTGTCTCTTTGTTGGTGGCGAATTGTTTGGTGAAGAGAGTACTGATCGACAATGGGAGCTCTACGAACGCACTTTTCTTGGGAGCATACATGGACCTGTGTCTGACCCAGGAAGCCTTGTTCAAGCAGACCACGCCTTTAGTGGGCTTTAGTGGGGAAGTCAAACAAACCATTGGAGAAATAGCACTTCCGGTGTGCGCCGGAGGAATCAACTTATGCACTAAGTTTTCTGTCATAGATTTTCCCTCCGCCTATGACATGATGATGGGCAGACCCTGGATACACGAGATGAGAGGNACTCAAGTTTCCAACCCCATGGAGAACCAAAGAGATTAAGGGTGAGCAAAAAACGCTCGATCATGCTACCAGACCACCTTGAAGGGAAAGACGACTCCCCTATAGCAATTACAGAAACCACTTCCCGCATTACATAGTGCAGAGCCGGAAGTGGAACAACTGGACGACGTCCCTCTGGTACCCGGAGAACAAGGCAAAAACCTCAGAATAGGGGCAAGATTACATGAAGGCATACGCAAAAGGCTGATAGACTTTCACAGTTCCAACGCAGACTGCTTCGCTTTGTCCCACGTGGATATGCCAAGAATAGACCCAGAAGTCATAGTCCATAAGCTGCAAGTGGATCCCTCATACCCAGCAGTCATGCAAAAAAGGAGGAAGTTCGCGCCTGAACGAGACCAGATCATCAACGATGAAGTCAAGAACCTCCTGACAGCTGGGTTCATTAGAGATGTCCACTACCCGGATTGGCTAGCAAACGTCGTCGTTTTCCGGAAGAAAAACAGCAAATGGCGTGTCTGCATAGACTTCACGGACCTAAACAAATCTTGCCCTAAAGATCCTTTTCCACTGCGTCACATAGATAAGCCGGTAGACGCCACAGCTGGACACCAACTAATGAGCTTCATGGATGCCTTTTCCGAGTACAATCAAATACCTATGCACCCGGACGACCAGGAAAAGGCATCCTTCATGACCTCTCGCGGAATCTATTACTACAAGGTAATGCCTTTTGAGTTGAAGAATGTAGGATCCTCTTATCAGAGGCTAGTCAACATGATGTTCACAAACCAAATCAGTCAAACCATGGAAGTCTATATAGACGACATGCTGGTCAAGTCTTTAGACGCGGAAGACCACATAGCCCACCTGCAGCAAGCTTTCTCCACTCGTGGAGTCTTAGGCGAAGGGATCACCGATAAGCTCCGGAAAACTTTTGGGGTACATAGTCACATACAGGGGCATTGAAGCGAACCTTGAGCAAGTAAGGGCGATTCAGGCGATCCCTTCGCCTAAGACTCCACTAGACTTCCAGAAGCTCACTGGAAGAATGGCGGCCTTGAGAAGATTAATATCTAGGCTTTCCGAAAAGTCGCATCCATTCTTTGAAGCCCTTAAGTTCACAGGGAAATTTGAATGGAACCAAGAGGTCGAAGATGCCCTAGTCAGACTCAAGGAATATCTGACAATGCCACCTCTTCTCTCCAAACCCCAAGATGGAGAGCCTCTGCTCCTGTACATGGCCGTCTCAAAGCACGTCGTGAGTGGTGTCTTGGTCAGAGAAGAAGAAAGCAAGCAGCGTCCGGTGTACTACGTGAGTAAATGCATTCTAGACACCAAGACTCGCTATAACCACTGGAGAAACTGGCTCTCGCCCTGGTCGTCTCGGCCAGGAAGCTGCGCCCCTACTTCCAGGTTATTCCCGTGATTGTCATCACATCCTTTCCTATCAAATCCGTACTCAACAAGTCAAAGGTATCCGGAAGACTGGCCAAGTGGGTAGTGGAACTTGGTAAGTACGATGTAATCCGCCCTGCCACAACAATCAAATCACAGGTCCTGGCTGACTTCATAGCAGAATTCTCCCCGCCGGTGATACCAGGGGCAAAAGAAGAGGTAAGGGTCCAACAAGAAAACAAAGGCGAAGAGAGTGGGAACTCTATGTGGACGGATCAAGCAATATACGAGGGCAGGCGTAGGCCTCGTGCTCATCTCACAAGGAGGAGAAGTGGTATCAAGAGCAGTAAGATGCAACTTCAAAGCCACCAACAATGAAAGTGAGTATGAAGCCTTAATTGCGGGACTCAGCTTGGCAAAAGACTTAGGAATAGAAAACCTATAAGTTTACAATGATTCCCAACTGATCGTAAGCCAGTCGCAAGGCGGTTACCAGGCAAAAGACGCTAGCATGACCAAGTACCTGGCCATAGCCAAGAGGCTCGTCGATTCGTTTAATGCATGCAAACTCACGCAAATTCCAAGGGAACAAAACTTGCATGCAAACGCCCTGGCCAACCTGGTCTCAGCCCTAAAAAAAACGGAGTCGACTAGCGAACCCTTGCTGGTTCTCCAATGGTTAGCTACTGACGAAGATGTCGAAGGGCCCAAGGTCTCTAACATAGAAGAAGAAGAAACCTGGATGACGCCCATTACGTCCTACGTAAGAGATGACGTCCTCCCCCAACTTGAGGACTGAATGCCGAAAGATCAAAAGGCAAGCATCCCGCTATTGCCTGATCCATGGAAAGCTCTATAGAAGATCCTTATCGGGTCCATACCTCAAGTGCAAAAAGTCGGAAGATGCAGACCTAGTCCTTAAGGAGCTGCAAAAGGGCGAATGCGGGTCCTATTCTAGCGGAAGAAGCTTGGTGCTAAGAGCCAAGATGGCAGGCTACCACTGGCCTACAATGGCGCAAGACGCCCTCCAGATGGCCAAGCACTGCGATAAATGCCAAAGTCACGCCCAAGTATCCAAGCTGCCCCCCGAAAACCTCAAGGCTATAAACTCTACATGGCCATTCATGAGGTGGGGAATGGACATCGTGGGAAAATTCCCGACAACTCCCGGGCAGCTAGAGTACCTTCTGGTAGTCATAGACTACTTTTCCACGTGGGTGGAGGTAGAAGCCTTAAGGAAGATTACGGATGTCCAAATCAAGAGGTTCCTCTCGAAGAACATGGTAACACGATTCAGAACGCCTCAAGAGATGGTTACAGACAATGTTCCGCAGTTCACAAGAAAAAAATTCAAGAAGTTTTGTGAAGATTAGGGTATAAAGTTGAGTTTCGCAACTCCAAGACATCCGCAACCCAATGGGCAAGCGGAATCCACCAACAAAATGGTAGTAACCTTCTGAAAAAGAGGCTGGACGGCGCCAAAGGCAACTGGGTCAAAGAGCTTCCAGCTATCCTATGGGCATGCTGAACCAGCATTAAGACTTCCACAGGCGAAACACACTTCTCCCTGGTCTACGGAACAGAGGCAGTGTACCCAGCCGAAGTCAGTGTCCCTACAGCCAGGTCAGAGCTTCTAATGCCGAGAGAAAATTAAGAGCTGATGGCTTTTTCCCTGGATCTCCTTGACGAAATAAGGGAAGGTGCAAGAATCCGAAACTAAAAGTATCAACAAGAAGTAGCCCGCAACTACAATAAGAAGGTACAGACCCGGACGTTCCAACAAGGAGAATGGGTGCTGCGACGAGTCTTTCAGAATACCAGGAACAAGGCCAAGGGAAATTTCCAAATCATGGATGTCAAAGGAGCAGGGGCATACAAGTTACNGGCATACAAGTTACAAGACAGGTACAGAAAAGTACAGCCAAATAGCTGGAATGTGTTACACCTAAAGTCTTACTTCTTTTAGAACAACGCCCCTGACCTGGACGACCAAACCCTAGATAAGTTTTCTGTTTTGGATTTTCAATTTTTCTACATCTTTTTATGTAATCATGA